>VOMN01071688.1:0-16134 GCA_014899125.1 Orchestia grillus | reverse complement strand
CGAGATCTTTTCCAAGTTATGTTACTAGTATGCGTAAATTTTTTAATTAAGCTTTATGGAAATGATATTGTTATGCAATAATTTAAAAGGGTTGATTTACTCATTTTTTAAAATTCTTTTTCATTTTTAGACAACGACGTAGACTTTAATCAAAGCCCAAAAATGTGACCTTGTGTTGCTGCGCTGGAGGTCAACTTGAACATCGCGTACCTCGTAATATCTCTTCATATGAGTGTCTAAATGAGTAATTACTCGTATCTTACAAATAAAACTTTGAAGAGAATAGTAGAAACTGTGAAAAGTGAAAACGGCTTGGTTTGATCATCCGTATTTCTTAGATTTCCGAGCTCAAAATTAAAGTAATCTCACCAAAGAAAGTGCTGCTGCTATCCGAGCTCATATGTTTTTGCAGAATACTTTTCATTCCACTTTCTTGTGTTAATGAAGATTTCTGTGATACTTTTGATGAGGTAACCCTTAATGAGAGAGCAAAGCTTGAAAAAGGGATTTTCACTTCAAAAAAAGATGAAGCGTCGAGATCAAATAGACGTGACTTTGGTGCACTGCCCAAGGTAGTCCTGGGCTCCTTTAACGAGGTTAACTTTTGCAGTCACGCTAGAGCGACTGCACCTTGTAACTGCAGCTACCTGAGGCATTGATACCTGCTTCAAGGAAACACGTGAAAATTTCAAAATGCTGCAATAGCAAAAACGCAGCTGTCTTAGGTGAAAATGAAAGCTCCAGTACATACTATAGCTGTGAGTGAAAGTTGGTAACTGTACGAGTGGCGGTTTGCTTTTTGTAAGGCTTTAGTGTCTCCTGTGCTGAGGCGCAGTGGGCAGCAGTAGTAGTCATGGTGGTCACAGAACACAGGTGGGAGGTGTACCAAATGTTCGTTGACTTGCTCTACCCTCCTATTTCACGTCTACTCGGGTGCCTGTGAGTGATTAGTGCGTGATGACTGTGGACTTTGGTAATAAAACAAGAATGGACCTCTTNCTGAAGGATCGTGTTGCGCGTTGATTAGGAGTTAATGGGCTCTGACGGGTCGTGTTGCGCGTTGGTTAGGAGTTTATGGGCTCTGAAAGGTCGTGTTGCGAGTTGATTAGGAGTTTATGGGCTCTGAAAGGTCGTGTTGCGCGTTGATTAGGAGGTTATGGGCCCTGGAGAGTCGTGTTGCGCGTTGATTAGGAGTTTATGGGGTCTGAAGGGTCGTGTTGCACGTTGATTAGGATTTTATGGGCTCTGAAAGGTCGTGTTGCGCGTTGATTACGAGTTTATGAGGTCTGAAGGGTCGTGTTGTACGTTGATTTTGAGCTTATGGGCTCTGAAGGGTCGTGTTGTGCATTAATGATGTGTTAATGGGCTCAAACGGGTCTGTCGTACGTTAATTAGGGGTTAATGGGCTCTAACGGGCCATATCGCGCGTTAATTAGGAGTTGATTGCTTACCTCTTGACGAGTCGGGAGATGTGCCTACCTTGTCTAGAGGAATTAAGCATATCGCAGGGTGGAAATAATGGTAAACCAAATTGTATGGGCTATAAGTAGAGTGAAACTTCTCTACAAATGTTATTATAGGATATAAGGTCATATAAAAGAAATTGATTTGACATCTACTGAGGATCATAAATTTGCCACGATAAGTATTTGAAACAAGTGCCTTGGTGAAACCCATAAAACTTCAAGTAATTGTAGTAGTGCCCAAACAATAGGAATTCCCGTGATGTTTGTGTCAGGATGAAAAGTCCTGTGAGCTGGTGTGTGGCCAGACTTTGCAGCAGGCTGTGCTTGCTTCGCTGACTCGTGTTGGCCTGAGGGCCCAGTTTACTGGATTCTTAATTGGGAAATAAAAAAGGTGAATAACATTCTTGTTCAATGAATCAAGTATTGATTTGGAAGCCAACAACCTACATGGAATCTTGCTGGTAAATTATGATATATCTACTTTTGCTTGATTGTTTGTTAGAGGAAATAATAAAAAATAATTACTGTAGCATCGTAGGTAGATTGAGGTCCGTGTGACAGAAGTTACATCTGTAGTCGTGTTATTTATTTTTTTCCTACGAATAGTAAGTATTTGATTAAAGTTGAACCTTATTTCGTCATTATTATTTCAGTATTTTATATTTTTCAATGTTGTATTTTTCTACTTTATTACTCGTGAGGCCAAATGGGGCCTGACAGTTTATTTTTACAAGTGTATACACGATGCTAAAAAACCGATACCACAGTTCAATCGTCCATTGAATCAATACCGCAAAATTCGTTCTCAACGATCAAAAACGAAAACCAGTACTGTGCTGATTTTTTAATGAAAAAGTTACATGAAATTTGATAGATAAGTTATGATCAGTCCTAACAACACTTATTTTAGGACTTCCAGTATATTGATGGTCGTGAAATAGGTTTCTGACGTTATAAGTCGACAGTTGCAGGCGCTGCCAGGATGACTATCGAAAAATGCGTCTTTCTTCGGTGAACAGCATTTTGACCAAATGCGTAAAGCAGCTTCATTATTTTTTTTTTTCAATCAGGAAGAGATGTAAATGATGTACTTTCCAGCGCAAAAGAAGTTATTCAAAGTCTTTCGATACTTGCGTTAATCTTCTTTGTACAAGAACGACAGCATGCTTTTGTTCTTCACGTTGTATTGATATTTTTGCTGTCTCCACCCAGGGTTCCGAGTCTTTGGCAATTCGCAAGGGAAACTTCTGTGATAAAAAAAGAGTTCTGCAGAAGAGCCCAAAAATTATGTCCCATAAACTTCCTGCCTGCAGGTCAAACGATGACCGAGACACTCAGGACGCGCTCTGTATGAACGGGTATTTTTGCGGTTTGAATCTGTACGACATGTACGGAATATTTCTTCCACAACAACATACCTTTAAAACAACGTCTGTCGTCCAGTTATTATACACTTCATTTCGCCAGAAAAAATGTCCAAAATTCGCTCACGTATAAAATCTTAAATCCTTCACCTTAATGCTTGTCTCAACACACGTGCAATGTTGCCAACAGATTGTTGTCGGCAGTATAATGCAATTTGTGAATGCAAAAACGCCGTCAAATGCATATTTCAACTATTGCAACCATCTGTATTCGTTTATAACTTTGATGACCAGAAAATTTTCAGATTTTATTCCAAGATTTTTGCGAAAATTTTAAATTCTGAGGGACAGGTGAAAAGTTTCGTACGTTTTAAATGCGTATTTTGCAATTTTTGAGCATTTTTCGGAAACGATTGGAACGAGCAAAATAGCAGAGTAAAATCCCACTACAACATGGCGCTATTTTGAAGGAGGAGGCTGTGTTCTGTTCACAGTCGAATCGAAAAATAGGACTTGGCCGCTTGAGTGAATCCAAACAGAGTTCAAGGCTCGGTCACGTCAGCAAGCTCGGGGAAAAACCAACTACACCTCTCCTAATTCCGGCCCTGCGTTGTGCTTGTGTTTGTCCAGCTTTTAACTCGAGCTTTGGGACACGACGAGCTGCTGGCTCGGCCAGCGTGCAGCACGAGTTGGAAAAAGGCTTCCTTTAGGCCAGGCCACCTCGCCAGCCTTTGCTTTCAGCTTTGAGGCGCTCTTCCTCACTTCAGTTGGTTTCCCATCGAGAAAAGGCTCAGCTTAGAAATCAAGGTCATCTTGTAAATATAGCTCAATTCTTCACCACTTGAGGGATCGCACGGTTGAGGGATCGCACGGTTGAGGGATCACACGGTTGAGGGATCGCACAGTTGAGGGATCGCATGGTTGGGGGATCACACTGTTGAGGGATCGCAGGTTGAGGGATCACACGGTGTGCTGCTTAATAAAGCAAAAGACATACAATGTGCCAATTTCTATAAGAAATACAGGACGTTGAAAACTCCTGCACAATTAAACAAGTGTATGATATGCAGCCTTTGATTCTGAGAGAAATTTTCATCGTTATTCGGATGGATTTTTTTTTAAATAACCACTCCGAGCATTTCTGTATTTTGGTAAAACTTTTCATAGTGGATTGAGATTAGGAATTCGTCGAGAAACGAGGAATAAAATACTAACATGTGCTTCAGTTCTTACTGATAAAAAAAATGAGTTCAAAACTGCAATAAATCTTTTGTTGACATGGCGGTGTCGACAGGTGGCTGATGCAAAGCAGCTCGCCCTGCTCATTAAGCTCCCCTCTTCCAATTGTCAAGCAAAAATCAAGGCTGTTCATGTACTGAAGTCTTTTGCTGATTAACTCAAAATTACTAAGAATGCATTAATCATTTCACTGAGTTCATTAGCTGAGCGAACTGCAGCTGCCCTCTCTCTCGGCGGAAATTCAAAGAGAAAGAAGCCTAACAAGAGGACGCTGGCTGCAGTGTGTACGCTCTGCCACAGCTGATTAGCAAGCGAGTCCCCGCTTCCTCTCGCCCTCAAAAAAAAACCCCGAGGGGAAACTGGAAAAATATCGTCATCAGTTACGCTCTGAAAAGAATATGCGACGTTTTTTTCCATCCCGGTCTCCAGCATATAACTTGCATCTGTTTTGGAGGGCAGGTGACAAAAAGCTCTAGTGCAAAACTGCTGCAAGGATTACCGACTGTAAACAGGAACCAACAATTATCGCCAGAGTTACCGTCTGTAAAAGTGAAACAAGAGTCACCGCCATAATTACAGACTGCAAACGTGGAGTCAGCGAGAGGTTTCCACCCCAAAACGCAATCGGTCGGGGCGAGTTTTCAAATGACAACATCGCATTGGAAGGCAAGCTGCAATTCACTATTTTATACAGGAGATTTTTCAGATAGCATCAAAGACGTTTCGTAAAATGTTCATCGATTCTGGGAATGGAATGATTTCAGTTTCAAGGTTTTATAAATCGCTAAGCATAAAAGTTTTCCCTAAATTAATTAGAGTGCATCCAAATAACTGGAGTTAAAGAACAGTATCCTTTTAAACCTTTGACTTCAACGGCCGGGAGATCGACTCGCATGTTTTTGTTTCTCACTTTAAAATACAAAAGTTGGTCAAAATAATGGAAAAAATTGGAAAATCAGCAAAATATGTTTTAATACAGTGTAGGTCCACCTTTTGAGGTAATTACAGCATCCATTATCCGAGGCATTGATTCATAAAAATTGTGTATAGTTTCGAAAGTAATTTTAGCCCATTCTTCAGTTAATACCCCCTCCAGTTCTTTTAGAGACGATGGCAGTGACAATCGATTTCTTACTTGAATCTGTAAAATCGACCAAAAATGCTCAATAATGTTGAGGTCTGGAGATTGTGGTGGCCACATGAGATGCTCAACTTCATTAGAATGTTCCTCGTGCCATTCTTTGAGGATTCTAACTGAATGGATGGGCCACTCTAAACGCTTCGAAATATTTGTCTTTGCAAGCAGAGGTTTTCTAATTGCAGCTCTTCCGTAGAACCTAGATTTGTGCGGCTCCCGACGAACAGTTCTTATGGAAACTGGGTCCTGTAGTTGTTCATTGAGGTCTACAGTATTTTAAGAGCCGTGGTCTTGCGATCCTCTCCAGCAATTCGACGGTCTCTCTCAGACAACTTCAACTTTCGGCTTGACCTGTGCTTTGCTGAGGACGTTTTTCCTTTTTTTCAAAGGCATTCATTACTTTTGAGACAGTACCTTGTATCAAGCACTCGGACAGTTTCTGTTACACTAGCACCTGTCACACGAACACCAACAATTTGGCTTCTCTGAAAGTCAGAGAGGTCTGCCGTTTTTATAAGGTTATAATCTTGTTTTTGGAAATCTGTAAAAAACAGTTAATAAAAATATCATCTCAAATAACAAAAATAATAAACAAATAAAACATTAATATACGTCGAGTTTTGATTATTTTTAACATGTTCAAAGATAATGAGTCCAAAATGTTAGGTGTCTCCATTACTTTTTCCAGCGCTTGTATATGCTGCATAATACTTCTTCTCCCTTTCCACCGCTCTAACAACACAGAACGACACTACAGCTCCAGCTTGTGAGCTCTTACACTAATATTTACCATAAGTTTTCACAGTACGATTATTTAACCGAATTTATCACATCGGAGTTGAACATCCGCTCCCTGTTGTTTAGTTTTAATTCGTTTCTCAATTGCTGATTATCTTGTCATTCAGGTGAGTCAAAATCCAGGCTCAGCCTGAGGACGGAGGAACAAATTTCCACTGAGAAGTTTTTTTAAGAGTAATTTCACGCCGGTGGCTCAATCTCCTCAGTGCTCACGTCGTCAGGTGTGTTCCAACTTTCCGTAGGAGAAGTGAAGAGTCGTTGAAGTGGCTTATAAAAGCCAAATAAGTAAAGTGACGCATCATTGGAACTGCTCTCAGGGCTGGAACTACGACTATGCTTAGTAAACTCCAGAAATTAATTCAAACCTGAAGCATTTTTATAATGACGGCGAAAACATTGTTGGTTTCCTCAGGTTTTAAAGAGCATGAATTTTAGAATCGAATAAGAATAAATAAAATATGACTGCAGTTACGAGCCAAATAGCTCGTTTTTGGGTTTCTGCTCAAGTTCCAAGCCATCAAACACCAATCACGCACAGGCACCCGTGCAGACGGGAACTAAATATTTAAACGGATAGGACAAGTCAAAAAACAGGTAGTATTGTACCCCATGTGCTCAGTGACCACCAACACAACTACAACCCAATGCATCTCTGCAGAGGAGATAAAAGAAGGTACACGGAAATTAAACAGTCACACTCAGAGTCACGAATTTTTACTTATCGGCATCAAAGTGTACATTTCAACATGAGGAAGCGGCCGTTTTAAATTTGTGGGACCCAATGGCTTACCAGGCCTGCCTTTATATGGCCAGGTATTTTTCAAATAATGACCTCGAATCATCAGTTTGTTATCATGGGCATTTCCTCACTTCCATTTGTCCAGGCAATTTCTGAATGTGTCCATGGTGCAAGCAGAGACTGTGTTTTCTGGTTGCTGGTTCCAGTCTTGAAAAATATATGCTGGATATAAATTCAAGGCCATGGATAGTCTGATGGTGTTTCGTATTACTAGTTTATGGCCGTTATTTCTTAAGTAAACGTATGTAATTGATCCTTTTGAAGAGCCCTTTTAGGCTAACATCTTCGAGACCTTTAAAATATCGATAGTTCGCGATTACTTGACCTCGCAGTTTTTTCGTTCAAGCGAGATGAGTCTCAACCGTTTAGGACGCTGTTCGTAACCGAGGTCTCGGAGATCACGTATGGATTATTTTGTAGCTCTGTGCTGAGTCTGCTTCATTTCATTGCTGTTGACTCGTAGGACCAGAGCTGCTCCGCCAACTCTACGCGTGGTCGAGCTTGCTCTTCATACCCAGCGGCGCTGTGCCTTTGGACTTGTTGTCTATGTTGTTTTGCAACAGTACCAAGAATATCTGCTCGCAGTCTTAGTTTTCATGAAACTGAACTAGCACTTTTAATATTTCAGCTCCAGTTCACCAACTACTTAAATTTCTACACCATGAAGATGTCTATATTACAATTTGCTGATGACATGCATGAGACGAGCTATTTAGCTGAAGATGTGAGACAAACAAGTAACAAGAAAGGATTGTTGACATGCAGAACAAGTCTCACCCGGGCGGGCAGGGAACGGAGAAACTGGTTTTGAGTTTGGCGGTGCTGGAATTCTCAGAATTTTTGCAAAATTTGAGAAACTACTGAGGTAATCGAATTGATTTTGGAGATATAAGCCAGATAAGACTTCCAAAAAGTGAAACACGCTGAAAAGTGAATCACATTTATCGTATGATTTTTTTTACTAAAATTGTACATTTCTAAGGAAGGTAGGATTTTCTCAAATTTTTAATTATTTATTTTGCGATTTTGAAGTGATCATCAAATTGATTAAATTAACATTGTTAATTCTGTTTGTTTGGAATTTAATGAAAGAGACTTAGAGACGGGCTCATCACCTCATAACAGGTAAGCGATGATCAACTTGGGCCGGGATTTTAAACAAGATTCTCCCGCCATGGCTTACAAGATTCTCCCGGTGACACCATTACGAATTCCCGAATCATTTTACGGCAGCTTCTGAAACTTTATTTCCAATCTAGGTACGTTACCACCTGCAAAAATCATCAAATTATGATCCTTAACGATGCTGCTGATACACAACTTATATAGATAATGTCCCTAGACACCAATTTTAAGTTTTACACAGCAGTCTGTACCTGAAATTAACATGGGCAGGTTTTGGTCGTAGCTTCAGTCATGTTTTCCAACGCTGCGAGGGGCTAGAAAGCATTATATCTGGCCATTCCTGTGTGTTATATTTCTAAAATGGTGCAGCCAAATTGCAATATTGTCTTTCGAACACGATGTATGCAACACAATGAAATTAAATATTAAATCATGTTTGTCACTTAACATTCTTTAAACAAGAAATTACGTCTCTTTTCAAGTAACGAGCTCAGCCATTGAGGCATAGTAATTTCCACAAGTTGACGAAGTAGAGCAAATAAAAATTTAGATTATGTTCAATGAGTAAAGAAAAAGTGTTGTCCTGTTGTTGTGTTGGTGGAGTTTTGGAGGTCTCTCGCTGAGGGTCGGGTTTGTGTGTCACAGTCACGCACAGAGAATTGTTTAACAAGTCTGGGTACTTGCGGCGGGGGACAAAAAAGCTCTTTAGGATTTCTGGAGGGATTTATCTATAAAGACAACGGGAGAAAGAGCTTTTCAGCTAAGGTCGGCCTGAAGCGTCTATTCACGTCGGGAACGAGTTGAAGCAGGACAACTCTGGGCTATGAGAACGACTCGCATATTTTAATAATCAAATCTCAACAGATTTTCTCGCCTCAAATTTCACGTGCGTGACAGATCGATCTGCTTACTAAATCAATAGTAAAGTCGCGATCATGCGATCGGAATATCGCTGACGTATTCATTTGATGAGGAGGTGCTCGTCAGAACCAACACAGCAAGAGAGTCTCAGGCCAATGCCAATTGGCCACCGGACAGTGCCACAAGATATCGTATATAAAAATTTGTTGACAAATGTATTCTAAAAACAATTGATAACAATCGCTGCATGTGAGCTAGCCCAGTCTTGCGAGCTATCTAAACGAATCACCATAATTTTTTATTTTTGCTTCTCTTTTCGATCGACAGTAATTCTTGGTTTGTTGAAAATATATCTCACAACAGGACAGTACTGAAACATTTCTCTTAAAACTTCTCTTTGTAAGGGGACGTAGCCGAAAGATTGGAAATTACAAGGGAATGAATGAAATTATTCCAAGCCTTTATTAATTTGCGCTCCCAAAATACGTACCGTAATAAATCTGCGAGGTGAATTCTAAAACGGTGCAGCTTCCTTTCCATTCATCACAATTAAAAATGATTTTATGAATTTGTATTTCTGCTGATTATGGGTGTCTATATACAGCAGCCAGCAAAATAATCCTCTTTGAAACTCTATGGCATAAGCGGATCAGCGTCTAGTCCAGCTTTAGTGAGGTATTTTTAGCGAAGTAATGACGAATCATTTGAACAACACGGCGCGGCACGTGTTTTGGTTCTGTTGGGAAGCCTTGAGCAGGTTTGGCGAGATGGAGTCCACATTTTCTATTGATTCGAACGGGGCCTCCTCACAGTGATGCATGAAAAAAAGAAAACTATAATTAATCTCGATGTATCTGTTCAGGCCGGGAGATGCGATCATACAATTAAGAAAAAATGTATGAAAATAAATTATACCAATAATAGAGTTTACTATGTAATTAAATTTCTGTGAGTAAAGCAGCCTCACAGAGAACGGAAACGGTCATTTGCACGAGCTGCTTCCCCAGCTCACGTACCCTTACAGTAGTGATTGATGATCTAGTGTGAATGTGAAAGATGAGCTAGGGTGAATGAGAAACGACCTGTAAGTGCACACGCTGGCTATATGAAGCATTGGCATGATAGGGACATCTTAGACCGTGTTCCCTATGTCGAACGAAATTAGTTTTGTAAAATTGAAATAGCTAGCCAGTATACAATATACCTCAGGACATTTCTAATGAATACACCTGAAGCGATTACATTTATTACAATCCACGGGAAAGAACATAAAAAATTCCTGAACGGACTACCGATGTGGAGCTTAGAGAACTTTGCAGCGTCGGAAATGCTGGGGATAAAAATGTAGCTGCCGGCCAGGGATTGCTATCGGAGCCACGAGCCTCGGACTCGGGTTGGTTGTTTCTTACGCAACGCACCCACGCACCTATTGAAGGTGAGCAGCATACGAAAAATCTTACATTTTTATTTTAAAATCTTTCATCTTTAAATATGCTCGCTGGATCTATACGTTCACGCTGCATTAGCAATTACAACTAATATCGACAGTTGTTTCCTAAGTTTGCGCAACAAAGATCAATAACAACAGAGCCTCATCTTGTAATGGAATTTGGCGCTGCTTCTCGGGTCGTAACTTGAAGTCGTGACGAGAGCGTCACGTTGCAGACCTCAAAATGCACACAAGTTTCTATTTTTGAATGAAGGTTAGTTACATATGTACAATATGCCAGCCCCATTGCAGACAGTCGTCTTTAGCCGAATATGGTGAAGTTCAGGGAATATATTACTATGCCTTCAAGTGTATATCTCTTCACTTCATTACTTAAACTAACAGCGGCAATATTGAACAAAGATATTACAAAGCTGCTTGTAAATTGTTTTGATTTCACGTACATTTTACGATACTCTAAAGCGGATCGAGCAGCCTGGATGTCTTAATGCTTTCGATGAGTCGCAGCAAGCAGTTTGCTCCCTATTGAACTGAAACAAATGTTTCACAAAAATGCATCAAATTGCTTTTCACTATTTTTCTATGAGAGACTTTGTACCATCAACGTCACTGTGTGACTCTAAATCCGATTTTAAGACGCGCATGTCCGTACAAATTTGCCATGCGCTTCGCCTCGCGGTTAGAGCCTAAAATTTCGGGATGATAGAAGAATGATTTGGTAGAGCGTCAAATGAAACTATATCTACGCAGTGATGTGTCCTAAATTTTGAGGGTTAGTGTACATACGTTCCTATCTTTAGAATTATCGGGTCATTGTTTTCTTAGGATGCTTCTTCACAGAATTTTTTCCGACCTCTGCCAGGTGTTTGATGAACGAATCTGAACAAAACTTTGTCAAGGAAATCAAGATTGAGGTAATTTCACTGCTCTGTAGGGGTAATTTTGACTGAAATTCACCGAACGCAATTTGAAAAGTATTGAGCAGCTTTATTTCAATTGCAGGCTATGGAATGCTCTTATAGCATTATCTCACATTAGCTCACTATTGAACGCTACCGTTGCTTTTGCACCGGAGAAATGTTAGACGATGTATTTTTCCTGACTAATCTGTACTGTACGATATATTTTGTTCAGTTTACATTTCAGATTATTTGCCGGCACACATTTATTGTTTTATAAATCAACATTTTATCAGCCTCTGCAGGGGAAACATACTATTTCATTTCTGTTCTGTAAAATTCTTAGAAGTTGTTTGTATTTTAGAGGCTTCATGCTAATGAAAGAAAATATTTCAAGCTGTCAAAACTGCACAAACGGCTTATCAACATGGCCTGCGAGTGATCTGGCAATCTTCTCAGGCTTGGGTGATGCCTTTTTGTTTCAGCTTATTGGGGATTTTTTCTGTCATTTCAATAAGTTTGGCTTCAGTTGATGAATCAAACTCTCTTCTGTGTTGACCCTCAATTGACCATCAATTGGGTCAATTCAATAAATTACTCAGGGGTGGAATCAGGCCACTTATGTTAGATAAATTGAAAGAAAAACGTCACCGAGCTGCTTACATGCCATTTCCGGTAATGCAGACTACTGCTAAGTTTATCTGGCGCACTTAAGGCCTTCATTCCGTGCCTCACACTCCTCAGCCGTAGCTGGTAACATTCCTCGGGGACTCATATCGACCTCCTCCTTTTTTGGACCGGCGAATGAAAGCGTCAAATCCCATCGATGTCCTCCACCTCATTGGGTGGAGAAAATCACAGTATTTGCCCCTTCGCAGACATCCAGTGATCTACGGGCTGTTAGAGTGTCTCGTGGAGGTTTTACACGCTGTATAAAAATGAAATTATACCCAGTATGAATCATCGGCTGTAATTTTATTCTTTCAGGGATATTTTGTGAGTTGAACTCGCTACTATCGACGCTAGAAAAGCAGTGAGGTATGCTAACACTATTGCTAACTCATATTTTGAATAATTTTAATCACAACACCGACAAAAGCAAGACTCCACATTTAGAGTTTTCTGAGTTATTTTATTCAAGTCCAACACTTTCATGCGCTGAGTTTTTTGAGACTCGTTCGTCATTCGGCTCCTTTCATGTTCCTGCATGGTGGGAAATTTGCGAAGCAAGGTTTTTCTGATTTCCGACAAATCGGGAGTTCCACTACATTTGTCGTTATCGATCCATTGAAGAATTATTACACGTAGATAAGTTAAATTCACCTGCCGAAAATATAAATATGATTTCTGAAAATTTTATTGATCAATAATTCATACAAATACTTTTCATCTTAACTTTACGCGAGAGTACTTATGGTACAAAAGTAGCAAAAGCAAGTTCCACGTATCGATATATCTTTGAATTTCTTCCGTATTCTGGTGAGGACAGTCAATAAAAAGTCGAATTATATGAAACATAGGCGTAGTATCTCTTTTTTTCGACGAGCCCAACATATCACATATCCAAAAGAGAAACAAATGAGTACAACTTTCTCGAAGTTCAAAAGTGTGTCTACTTGACCTCTAGGTAGAAAATAATTCCTGTTCGTATTAATTGCTGTGGTGTAAAGGCTTAAAAGCTCAGTTACGCGCACGGTGGACGTTCAAAATAGAATGAATTATGCTTTAACTAGAAAATATAGAGATCTGTTTTCTATTCTTTACTTATCTTTATAAAATTGCTATTGTTATTCATTCTAATACTCACCATTACTACTATGTGAAAGCAAAATTTTTGTTTCACTTTATCGGCAATTCTGTTGGAATTCACCCTAACGTTTCCCGGAGTGCAGTTTGGGCTTTGAAAGGCAAAAAAGATGGACGATTGCTTACAACGTTTCATGGTACGTAATAAAATAGTTTCAGTTACTATTGTTCCACGCATAGCTTGTTTCGTATCCCAGGTTCAAATTCATCTCACGTCAGTGTCCTCCGTAAAGAAATTCTCAAATGTTGGCGAATGTCAGCAGCTGAACCCAACAGACTCCATTAGGGTACTACTTCTTTTCTTTCTTAGTCTACTTCAGAGACGCATCTCGGCTACGCCAGATATGCCCTCCACAACCGCGATCGTAAGGTTCGCTGGAGCAGTGTTCACAGGTAGCGGCGAAGCGTCGTTGGGGTTACCACGTCCTTAAGCTGCTCCACTACGTCGTAAACAATTATATCTGGCCCGCCTGGCAGCTTGATGGTTCCTCAGGATCGTTTACTGCTCGTGACACACAAGTACAGATAATTGAAGCGAGTTTTCGCTTTCATTTCTTGAGCCACGGAATAAACCGGAATGCATTTCGTTAGTGCTTCATGCAGACCATTGACTCGGCAAAACTTTTTTTATTTTTTTCCAATGAAAACTGTCAAGTTTTTTTTTTGAATGCCTGTAGTTACTTGCTTAAATTTATAATTTTGTTATTCGTGGTCTTATCAAATTAGATCAAACACTCATATGGGAATCAAACAACGTTAACACATCAGATTTAAATTTTATGCTCGGACACGTTACCCATAATGTTGAGGCTTAAAAAGTATTCGAGATCATGGAAGCTCGCGGAACAGATGAGGCTTTCCAGTTCTTTTTCTGTCCTTTTCCCACTCCTGGACGGCAAGTGGCCACTTCTGGTGGCGCCTGGGAGCCAGGCTCCAGTATTACTGGACGTTATGAGTTAGTCATGAAGTGCAGCAGGATGCTGGGTGCCTTGCCAGGACCGTGCCCCCACCCCAACCATCAGTTGGCCGAGCAGGCCTGCATGACTGCATGTGGCGGCCTGTGCAGTTATGAAATGGTGGTCGCAAGACCGATGGTTGCCTTTACTTATCGCGTTTAGCCTGGCGCTTTTCGAAATACTAAAAAATATCCGAGAGCAGTTATATCCGTAGCACTCGAATGAAAATAATTCGATTGCAGAACTGCTCATAAAGTGATTCATGTGTTTAAAATTTATTTTTTTTCGCTCGTTCATCCGGCGTACTTTTTCAGGCATATCATATTTCCCTATACAATAAAAAATTACATTCTAACGATTCCAAGTAGCATTTGCAGAGAGTGGGAGATGTGCAATGCTGTCGATGAGATAACATCGTCCATGACTCAGTGGGAAGTGAAGGTGCGCGTCAGGGAGACGAGACCGCGCACACCAGACGTTGGAGTGCCACCATTTACTCCCCGAATTTGGCTTCATCTTCACCGATGCTTTTACGTTATTGCAGAGATCGATGCAATCCTTGCGCTTCGCATGAACAATTCGAAATCTGATTCTGCCACTTTTTTATTCCCTCTCTATATAGCGAGTAGAGATTCATTCAAGCGTGGCTGATGTATGCAACTATTCCTTGGACCGGCTCCACTATGCGAATATTGCGACCAAAACTCTAATGCTGAGAATAAAGCAAACGTTTCTGCAGCGAATATCGACAGCGAAATACTTGTGGTTAACTTTCACCTGCAAACTTTTCTGCCGCAACAAAGCCAGGGCGATCGCTGATCATTACGTAAAAGCGTTTCTCTGACCAAATTGATGAGGATTGATGAGGGAATTCATTGCGTTTAGTTCCTGTCCAACGTAGAGGCACGGAGATCCTTCGGTGCGCTCTTACGTCATTCAAAGATTTCATGTCTTACGAGAATACCACTAAATTATCCTCCGAAAGGAAAAATCAGTGTTAAGTTACGGGAATATGTCATCCTGTATCAAGAGGGGAAGTGAGATGATATCTCTAATTGATTGGAAGTATAATATCATGGAGAAACATATTCATTTTGAATAGGTGAGTCAAATGTTTAAATATTGAATTAGGTGCATCGACAATGAAGGACCGTAGTTTGCATAATTCAAAGTAGAGTTCAGTTTGACTGTCGTCCGGTTGATTAAAAATAAAATAAGCATTCGATTCACCGACAAATCTGAATTGTAGAACAGAGCATGGTTTTGAGAACAGAAAAATAGGGCAAGCCGGGGCAACAATTGTATCACCACACCGATTCTTCTGTTAATGATTCTGATCCCAATTTTTACAGCACTAATCGCACAACGAGCGACTTTTACTGTGATGTAAAAGATGCAAAAGTAAGATCGAAATCATAAGGAGAAACCAAACAGTGCACTGTCACAATGCCACCCGCCAAGTTTTCAATAGAGTTAAATTGTACTTCATCTATTTAGAACATTCATCGAAAAGGGAAAAACATACATCTGATTTGTGGATTTTTTACCACCGGCTCACCCTAGTGTTCCACAAACCCACGTGCCTTCTTCCCTAATGTTACCTCAAAGATTAGTTGCACTCAGCGATATTTCCAGAATAGAACTCCTCATGCATTCCTTCTGAAATATATTCTACGCAATATAAATCATCGCGTTTAGAAATTTTCCGATGGACAAGCCCTGAGGCGGCTCAGACGGAGCTATTCCCCCATGATTCATAAGCTCCAAAACTTTGCAATAAAATAGAAACAAATTCATTTAGGAGTTACTGTAAGTATACGTTTAAAATAAGAACTAAGATGTTTCCATAGTTCTGATTACATTTTGAAGGAAAATTTTAACATCTGCACCATCAACACAGGTTTCCTTGCGAATTCACGAATGAGACCACTAACACGTGCACTGAAATAAGAAGTAGCCAATTTAAACTTGTAATCATTTTTAATCTTCTTCCACAAGCTGTACGGAGTATTATGAAACTCGTTTTTCAATTCTGGTTGATGCTGGCATACGACCGCTCCGCAGAGATCATTCTGAGCACCGCTAGTTGGCCGTGAGCCAGCGAGGGCTAACTTTTAAAAGTTGCTCGAGTCAACGGTCTTCAAGGTAGCTAAAGAATTAAGCGGGCGGAGGTAATAAAGGCAGACTGACGGTGGGCCTCAGCCAGGTGCTTCCAGGGTTCTCTGTGCGCTCT
>VOMN01071682.1:0-48135 GCA_014899125.1 Orchestia grillus | reverse complement strand
AGGCCCATCACCAGGTGCCCTGGCCCCCACACGCTCCCAAGTTGAGTGCACATTGAGGTGAAGAGTCAATCTTCATCCGCCCCCAACGCATCAGTCGCGTGCGATGTGCACGTGCGTCATCAATTTTGTTTGATGAAAATACAGAAACCGAGAAAGTCTTTGCATTGTGTCTATTTGATGAAAATTCAGAAATTGAGAAGGGGTTTACAATGCGTTTATTTAACGAAAATACGGAAATTGAGAAGGGCAATATAATATGTCTATTTGATTAAAATACAGAAATTGAGTAGCCCCGAGACGCGACCTTGCAGGCCGCCACTCCTAGTCCAAAATGGCGGGAGGGTCAGCGTGCTGGGTGGCGCGACTGACGAGGTCGCTGTAATGGCTCAGCTTGTCGAGCAATTTGACGGGCGTTTAACCAGTGGGAAAGGCAGCACTAAACCAACATTACAAGCCAAAGCAACGCTTTTACAGCTGGATCTGCTTTCATGCCACATCCGGGGATGATTTTAATGGTGCGCCTGTGTCTACCGTGCACAGTCATCTCACGAAGGCCAGTTGTGTGATCCAGTTGAGCGGCGCTTTAACAGTCTCTCTATAGCGCGCTTATTGTTCACAAAATTGGGACGGCCTGGTGGTCAGAAACCGCTCTATAGCTCCTATCCTATAGTCGTATTGTGCTCAAAAACCGCTATGAGGTTCTTATGGTATCTCTGACCGCTACATCGTTCTCCATTTCGTCAGCATAAGCGCTACTGATGAAGGAAGCTCGGCGGTGATGGCCATCTAGAAACTTAGCCGTTGAAGTTATTGAAGTCGCGAATAAAGTAAGGCTGGGATGCAAATGGGGAGAGACAGAGGAGGTCAACAGGTTCATTGCCCACTAAAGTTTTACGGCCCGCTGTCATAAATGAGTCGTACATCACAAGGGGTTTAGTGGTGAAGTGTTGACCTCACCATAGGCACCACTCACGACAGCGACACTCACCATCTTCACGCACGCTCAACATGAGAGAAGTTTCCCCTTTGTGAGTTTGTGGTCGGAGCAGCACATCGAAGTGGACTTTATGGCTGGTTGCTTCGCCTCGCCCTATTTCCTGGCTACTGCTTCACCTCACTCTATTTCCTGGCTGGCTGCTTCACCTCACCTTATTTCCTCTCGATGTGCTGTTGGTACTGAATGAATTCATCGTGCCGAAATTTTTAAAGTTATAAGTCATAAAATGAACTATGGAAATGAAAGAAATAAACGCTGGAGATATATTGATGAATTAAAACCATTTTTAATTAAAGGCCTGCGTAAGATTCACATGGGAAGCATTTCAGAGCATGACGTCAGCTTATCTATATTCTACGCACTCATGCTCTCTTGCTGTCACTCATTTCAGCAAGATACAATTTGAGACAAAGTTTTTTCAAATCTTCCAACAAGAATAATGTGGGTCATTTTCACACATAAATTACAATTCGATTTGTCTGCAGCAAACCAATTTCATACAGACTTCTTGCTAAATTAGAAAATGAGTTATTTTTCCTCGTGCAAGCAAACCTGCGAGAGAACGATGAAGGCAACAGCTGGACTGCAACAGAAGATGGTCCCTACGAGGGCGGTGACGTTCAATTGTCTGACTAATGCTGTTCCATCAGCAGACATCGTATCTGATGTGGTCACAGCCAGGAGTAAATGGGCACTGCCCACAGATGTGAACGAGTCGTGGATGTACTTGGAAGTACCACAGGTACGACACACGTTGGAAAAAGTCAGACGTAACCAGTGCCTCTTGTATGCACATATATGAGGCAGCGACGTAACTGGAGGTATCCGTGATACGATGGGCGTATTTATAGCTATCAACAGTCCAGGGAATTCACGGGAGTCACCGAGACGTATCACTGATACAAGGGCGTCTGTGAAAATATTAACGATGCAAATATGGCGTACGATGAGAAGACGATCTCGAGCAAGTGGAGCTATAGAGATTAGTCGACGCACTCACACGCACACACACACTCTCACACGTGTGAGTGGTATCGAAAAATTTGAGTCATCTGTACAGTTAATTTTGAAGTTATAAGCACAAGTACGAGCTAGCCTATGGGGCCAAATCACGTTACTGAAGATGGAAGGCGGATGTGACGCGGATGTATAAGACTGAGTGCTTAGTTTTCAGTTGAAATATTTCTGTTTCTACTTGCCATGGCGACAGCCCGACAAAGATGATATCCCAACTATCTATGCCCCAAGGTTGGAAATTACTGGTGGTGACTAAATGACGTGATGGGCCTGAATACATTCAGTACAACCATTGCAATTTACTCACAAGGCGTTGCAAGCATTTTGGTTGACGCTGTGAGAAAGATTAGCTGATAATACCATTTAATAAGTGCTGTATTTGTCGCAGCATTTGTTATGAGTGATTTAACTTTGAGAAATGAGCAATTAAGGTCGATCTCTACTTCTCATATCTTCGTATTTTACGTGATTACATCACCATTCCTGGAGAATTTCTTATCCGACCAATAAAACCCGCAATGCAGGAAGCCATGTTATGCTTGCAGCCACACCAGCACCAAATCGTCGTGCCGTCAGGTATCAGTGATACGTGCGGTCGTCAGTCAATACGCGCGACGACTTGAAATTAAGGTTCGATTTACGTCACAAAGATGAACTTCAATTTCGTGGGCCTGTGTTACTTTTACTCGCTATTTCTGAGACGTGAAAATAAAAAACGAAGCAATGTTCAACCTACTGCGATTGATATTAACCGCAGTTAATTTCTTAATGAAAATCACTCCAGCCATAACATAGCCCTCTTATCATATCGAAAACACACTGAGCTCAGCACTGAATCCCACACTGACTTTCATTTCAGCATACGCCCCTTGCGTCGGCCACGGACTCCGGCGGTGCAAAGTGACCTTCTTGAGCGGCACTCAACTCAGACTGCACTGCAACTGAAGTGTGTACGACTGATAAAACTGGCCCTTATTTACATTGCACAATGTGCACGGCACCGAGCTCACGGTGATCAGGGTGTTTAATAGTTGTCGAACTCATTCATTACCAGGGTGTGTTTATGAGGTATTGAATGCGTTATTAAATAAGATATCAAATAGGTTGATGAGCCATCACACGCCTCTAATAAGTCATAAAAGCCCCTAACTAGTCATCTTACACCTCTAATAAATCATAAAAAGCTTCTAATTAGTCATCACACGCCTTTAATAAGTCATAACAAACTCCTAATTAGTCATCACACACCTTTAATAAGTCATCACAAGTTCCTCATAAGTCATCACACTTCTCAAATAAGTCATCAAACGTTTTTAATAAGGTACTACACGCCTCTAATAAGGCACCACACACCTGCAGGTATGAACATGTGGATATGAACCTATCAGAACAGGGATTGAATAAAATAATATGTAAAAACAGTAGAAATTACGCCATCATATTTCAGTGAACCTTAATTTTATAAGCATTCTTTCGAAAATCCTATTGATTGTTTATGTAGTATTTACATTGCTTACTTGTCAATTTTATTATTTCTATTTCACTCAGACCCTACCGCAGTACAAATGGAGCTGAGGATATCCCCTCTTTGGGACCTAACGGGTACACGGTTAGCAGTTGCCTTTTTTTGATTTGGTATATGTTGAATTCCATATGGTTGCCTCCACACAGCAACTCGTCCTGCAGTGGGAGAAATGAGAAGGCTGATATCTGCAGAGTATATGGCTTCAATTAGTCTGTCTACCAGCCGTTGCGCTCCACAGCCTCTTATCAGTGTTCTGTTGAAAAAACATGGAGTTTCCAAACGTCATCCAGTCAGATGTTTAGCATGCTCTACAGTTACTTCAGCGGCAGTTGTCCGGCGATTTTTGAACACTCATCAGTCTATTTTTTTCGGTAGTGAGTTTTGCAGTTCTCCCGGAACTTCCCATGCGGAGATTTAACTCTGCTGCTCAAATACTATGACAGTCTTTGATGGCGTGGCTCCTGAGAGCCCAAGAGTTCAACGTTCCTCCACGCTGATACTTGTGCGATTTGAGTTCCATCAATTTACTCTTTTTTGAACTCAATTAGGCCGCGTTCTAATGACAATTTAATACTCCAGAAGGATCTACAAAAATAAATTATGGATAAGTTAAATAAATGCCTATAAATAAAATATAAATGAACCATGAATATAAATTTGGAATGGGTATTTATAACATGATGGCTCACAGAAATATTGAATTAAAATTGCTACATTCTCTATTATTTCGTCCAATTTTGTCTATTATGATGCAGCAGATAATTCAACCGTCGAAATACGGCGCTTGTTCCAAGTCCCAGTGTATGGATTGTGTTACTGAATTTCTTTTCATGGCGATCTCAGCAGGTTTTACAGGTATGGCACTGCTGGAAATGTCGTAAGTAATCGTAAACGAACTGTGTGATCTTGACTTCAACATTCTGATGCACGGCAGCTCTGGTGTTCTCAACAGACGCTTGTGTACGTTTGTTTAATTAATGAGCTGCTCATTTTTAAAATCCTACTTCGTTTTTCAGACCAGTTATTTTCTCGGGCAGTGTCACATGCGATGAATCTTTCCGACCAATGAGTCATATAACTTATGATGCTACAAAGAGAGTGGGTGTAAATGATACAAAAAGCTGAAAATCTTCAAGGATCACTCTCAGACGAACAGTTATTGCGCATCAGGGCGTCGGAAGAAGCGAATGTATCTCCATCAAAAGAAACCGTTGGGGAAGCCTAATCTTTTCTTCGCTATTTATTCCACCAACGCAGATAAACCTATTCGGCGATCGTGACTCTTTGAATCTGTTCGATTCGGAGCTTATCTGATTTAGATGCATTTCCAGATGTGTTTGCATTTGCATTCAAGAATTTTTTGCTGTCGAGATGGCACGAGCGCAGGACGTGGGTGGTCGCTGGGGCCGCGCCGCACGGGCGTCAAACGCAGATTTTTTAAGCCGAGGGGATGTGGGAGAGCGGGGGGGAGTGAAATGCTTCCTCCGGGGAGGGGAGGAGATGGAGGATGGAGGTCAGGGGGGGTTGAAATAATTAAAAAGGGAAGGGAAAGTAAGCCTTGAAATGAAAAAATGATTTGAATACAACACGTTTTGCTCATAATATCTCATAAACACATGGTGGTTGCATGAGTCGAAAGTCCTTCAGCGAAAGAGATACTCTTTGCAGTCCAAGAATTTTGTAAGGTTTTATTTTAGTTAGTTTCGATACAGGTTTTGCAGCTTATTTAAATTGGTGTGGCTGTTGTATTCAAGGCTTATTAAGTTTGTCATTGTTGTGAGCTTATTTTAGTGTCTATCGTTACAGTACTTAGAGTTCATTTAAGCATCTTTCGTTACGGTATTAAGCTTATGTAAACATGTATAGTGACAGTATTTAGAGTAATCCAAGTATATATCGAAGATGAATTTAAGATCTATTAAAGTAGCTATTGTGAAAATAGTTGGGGTACCATTTAAACGGGTATCTATGCAGTATTTATAGCTCATTCAACTATGTCTCGGTGCAGTATGTAATCTTTTTGTGTGTGTCATTACAGGACTGATCATAATAAGTCTGCCCGCAGCAGCTTTAATCAGGGCCCACAAATTTTCAAATTGGTAAAAATTTCAACATTCGGCCACCAACTGGCCGGCCCTACATACCACTCCACCCCTTCTTCCAAGCGACGCTCACTCGCCAGGTTACATTTCGCTATGTGAAAATTATGTTATTCGGTCATTCGACCACGGAATTTACTGTCATTATGAAATTTTTCACAAGATGCGATTACTTACAGCTGGCCAGCAACTTCACACATCACGTGCGGCGGTTGATTTATCACTTAATACTCCTGACGTTTCGAATGATGAATAGCGGAGAAAGGAAAGAGGCTCTAGAGGAAAGAGTAAAGGTCGTATATGCGCTGTACATAAGGTCGTGACGAATGTTAACGTGGTGTTTTTTCCTAGTTAGGAGCGTAGTATTATCAAAGGTGCTTGGTTCCTCATAAGGGAAGAGATTCCCAGTCTTTTCGGCTCCGGATCCCGCGGCAACCGCTGAGTCAGCGCCATAACTGCGGGTGCACCCGTGCCAAGAAGCTCTTGTGGACGAGAGGACCAGTAAATTCTCGTGCCTGCGAAATCACGAGTGCAGCAAATGAAGCAGCGAGATCTTGAAGAATAAAATTCATTCATCTGAAGACTACAAATCCCTGCACTATGTTCGATTTTGTACTACGCAAGCATCCTTGCTTCTTGAGAAGAAAAGGTTATCGTCTGTTTAAAAAAATCTGGCCGCCTTTGTGTTAATTTGTGTCCATGTATCCAAGAGGCTATATATCCCTGTTATTGTCCATTGAGGGCTTTCATTATACATAGTTTTGTTCTTTTAATTTTTTTTCTTGTAGTAAGTGTGATTTTTCCACACGATACATTTTCTCTCCGAGTAATGGGGATATAGCCGCTCACTTAAGAATCGATGCAGAAGACATGGCCACATTCAATTCCCAGTGAGGTGCGGCATTCGTCTTGCTAGAAGAAAGCTAGACCTTCCACGTCTGGCATCACACTGGCTAGCGGCACGAGTCTCGAATTGACTTTCTTGACGCCAGAGAATTGAGTCTCCCAAAACTTCTTATTCGTGAGCTTATATCTCAAGTCCTAAGATTAAGTTTGAATATCTCGATTCCCGTCATGGTTTCTGTCAAGAGAGGCGGAGAAGCTTACAGCCGCTCGGTGACCATGAAAATAAAGTTCATTCGAACTGGAGTCGATGTGACAAAATTTACATCAGTTCAACCCCAAATTGGCTAAAACATACCTTATATTATTCCTGAAAGTCACGTACTTACTAACAGTACATCACAATATTACTTGAGGTTAGCGAAAGAGTTCCGTTAACAGTAAAATCGGGCTGGCATGAGGATTAATGACTGGAGACCGGTTGACGTGCCTGTGTACGAAGCGTGAATTACGATCCTTGCCTGATAAGCCCGCACTGGCCTGCATGGATGAGAGATGTTGACAAATCAGGTTTTGAGGTCCGAGGCAACATTCAAGAACGATGAGACGCCTCGCGCCGCTGTCAGCTGGGTCGCAAAAACGGTGCAGGATTTGTAAGTGAACCGAGCTGATACTGCACGACCTTTTTTGTGGGGCTCATGAAATGATCGCTTAAGATTCAGGGTCTGAAGCTGGCGGACGTCCGTCATGTTAGTCTGGACAGGCGCACCTGACAACCTCGTCTCATTTGACTGACAAGCTCTACTGGACCTGGCCTGTGTGGCGCTCGATAAACATGTCAGGTTGTCTCTCATCTCTGAGCTCATGTATATCAGCTTTATTTGTTTGGAGTTCTTGCTAAGTGCGATTATTGCGAGCATTAGTAATGATTGAGTACTTGTCAGAAAAATCGTGCACTTCTGACGTACCTAAATGGAGTGCCTGTTATAGCTATTTGAATAGGAGGGGAAGGGGTAGGGAGGGGAAGGGGGGGGGGCGCTGAAATTGAAGTGCTGACACCTAGTGAAAATAAAACGAGGTTTACGCTCAAGATTGAAGTCTTACAGATCAAAATCAGCACATAAAACTCGATATTCAACCGTCTACGGCGAATAGAAATTCTGAGAACAAGTGATAACACACTTGAGACCCCTACTTTTTTCACACAAGTAGAGGCAAGACTACAATAGCACCTGTAACTTATGTATATCTGCGATGCAGTAATTCACATCAAAAGCGTACACGCGCTCATTGTTTAGGTCCAAGATGAGTACGTTCGTCTCCCGCCCGGTCACCACGCCCGTCATACTTCCTTACGATCGAGATGTTGCGCAAAAGAAAAAAATGTTTCAAGTCTACTGCATTTTACGCAACGACGTTATACATGGGAAGTGGAATATTTTGAAAATTGAAACTCTTCATATCATACCGTCAGATGAAAAATTGCAACGTCTCCGTACTCGAATGTCCTGGCTGGCGGTGAAGCTCTGGCGTTACTACCTGTGTGTTATCCACATCATTTTTTGAATCAGCGACTTCAATTCTCGAAGTGAGGTTTTGTAAACGAACGTAGCTCGTTTTGTTGAGCTTAGGCCTGATGTTAGGACAACTTAGAGAAAAAGAAGGGAAGATGTGCCCTGTCCATTGAGCTCTAGTGATACCTGAGCACTCAGCATGTCTGGCGTAAAGCAACTGTGCTTTTTTATCATCTTCATCTGTGTGATCAGCTATCTCACTGAGAGATGGCCATGACCAACTAACTAGAAATAATAATTTTGAAGAAAAGAATTCATTTGACAACGCTGCACCAAGAGAGCAAGACGGCTGTTATTTCAGACAATGGTGATGATGGGATTCTATGCACCCTAAAATTCTGAGTTTGAATTGAAATTACGAAAGTTTTAGTTACTAGGTTAGGTTGTCTATTACAGAGCACAATCTGGTACAGCATGTGATCTTGACACGTCAGATTTGAATGCGTGCGGTAGATCGTTAATATTATTTTCGGTTCGTTTTCTCATATGTTTCTAAGATGAAATCAAGCCTCGAAAAGTTAAAGCCATGAACTGAGCTAGGAATGAAATGTATACCAAAACCATGCTACGGAACACGTTCGTAATCTTCCATTGTTTCGTTTCCAGGTCAGCATGGGGAAAACCTGGTACGTCCAGCTGTACGACACAATGCTTACAGACATAAAACATGTAAGAAATATTTCCTAGGCACTCCGATTTCAATTACATAGGATGTCCTACAAAAATGTCAATCGAACTTTGAATTGATGTTACTCGAAAACTGTTATAGATAACTTCGTTCTCTAAGAAGCATGTTGTTAATAAACTTTTTCACTGCATCTCTTAATGGTTTCAATTCATTCCCTAGGATTGCTTGGACCTTATTCATGAAGTAATGTTAATAATGAAGGCTACCAAAACGTATTGGCTCAAGGGCAAAAGATGATTAATAATGAACATTTTAAAGAAGCATGATTAAAATATAAGAAGAGGAAATAAAATTTTTATGCGTGTCTAATATACCACTTCCATGAAATAAGAAATCCTCTGATCCAAAAAAAAGTCCTCCTAACAATTTTAAGGTCAAATTTCGTCAAAATTTTACCCGTCATCATGCAGTGAATAAAAGAACAACGAGCGTTTGTGTTTGTAACTTATCATGAAACAATTTTTTTGTAAGCTGAATACTAATTGGCTGAATACTAATTCTGACATGAATTGATTACAGCATAGGTGTTCAGCGTAGAAATGAATTCATCGATCCTAAGACCTGCTTGAATTGTGTTTTAAGCATTCATTTGTCCCAGCCGATTCCATATCATTTAAAGCTCGGATTGAGTCCCACAAGAATTCTTTTTCACTTCACGAGCTCTATGAATATCCGCACGGTTTGAAATTTTAGATGGATGCCCTGAACGTGGTAGACTTCCAAAGACCTATACCACGTGAACCGGCAAATCGTGTCACCAATGGTTGAGATTGTTATTTCTAGCATAGTTCAAAGTTTTCTACAGCCCAAACTACTTCTATGTAACCAAACATTACTTCTTTGGTCCTTTCTAGCAATTCTTTAGTCGTCATCGTATCAGAATTAGTATTTTTAACGATGGAATTCTTCTCATGCAGCTCTCAGACATTGGCTGATGTTTTATATGTTGTCACACGTTAACGAAGTAGATAATTTTTTATGTAGTAAGTTTTGCAACACTCCTATCACGTAAAGTACACTGAAATATACGAAAACTATTTATTATTGCTTTACAACTAATTTTGCTGCAGTTTTGTTTGTGAGTTTGTTGGATATTTCTTGAGGCGATAACCTAAGATTTTGTCGATATTATATTACTGCTTTGCTAGTTATGAATTCTCATACCAATTTAGCATGGTGATTGCGGAAAAACGTAAAATTCAATTTTCGGTCGTTTTGCCGTCGTGAAACTATGGTGGATAAAATTTTAACTGTGTATCGGATGCTTATAGCATCCATCGAAACTTTTTCTCCCAGTTACAGAGGAAATTAGGCAGCTTGGGATTTCTCGGAGACACAGGGGAAGATAAAGAGCTCCGGCTGTAAGAATAGAGGCCGATCTCTTTTGCGTTGCCTAATTTGAGAGCAAACATTAGAAGAGAGAAGTGCTGGGCGACTTCGGGACGTGGCTGTAAGTCGTGCTGCATTGAAGCAGAAATGCTGCACTAAAGCGGTAATGCTGTGCTGAAGCGGTAATGCTGTACTGAAGCGGTAATGCTGTACTGAAGTGGTAATACTGTACTGAAGCGGTTATGCTGTACTGAAGCGGTTATGCTGTACTGAAGCGGTAATGCTGTACTGAAGCGGTTATGCTGTACTGAAGCGGTTATGCTGTACTGAAGCGGTTATGCTGTACTGAAGCGGTAATGCTGTACTGAAGCGGTAATGCTGTACTGAAGCGGTAATGCTGTACTGAAGCGGTTATGCTGTACTGAAGCGGTTATGCTGTACTGAAGCGGTTATGCTGTACTGAAGCGGTAATGCTGTACTGAAGCGGTAATGCTGTACTGAAGCGGTTATGCTGTACTGAAGCGGTTATGCTGTACTGAAGCGGTTATGCTGTACTGAAGCGGTAATGCTGTACTGAAGAAGCAATTCTGTACGAATC
Organism: Orchestia grillus; assembly: GCA_014899125.1. Taxonomy (NCBI): domain Eukaryota; kingdom Metazoa; phylum Arthropoda; class Malacostraca; order Amphipoda; family Talitridae; genus Orchestia; species Orchestia grillus. Next base: position 37,465 of record VOMN01071682.1, on the reverse strand, counting down.
CTGTCTTTCTCTCCAGAAGCAGATTTGCTGTACTGCTGCAGTGATGTTGTAATATAATTCTTGTAAGATGAAACAAAAAAAAAATGTAAAAGGTTACATTTTTATGGAAAAGAAGACGTTCTGGAATGTAATAATTCCATCTTCAGTGTTGCAAAAATAAAAGTAAACTTTGATAGAAGGTGAAATTCTTTACGAGCCTACCAGTCAGCGCTCTATTGTACTTGTGCTGTGTTTCAGCAGTCATGATGTACTGAAGCACACAGAAGTTCAAATTTCAGTTTCTGAACATCAAGCCTTCTTCTTCAGTTGAGACTCTCTATTTTCGGTGATGTTCTGAGGCTTTCGAACAAACGGATGGCAATGTGACACTGAAGCTCTTCAGGTGTAGCTCTGGTGCAGTGAGGCCTTCAGGTGTAGCTCTGGTGCAGTGAGGTCTTCAGGTGTAGCTCTGGTGCAGTGAGGCCTTCAGGTGCAGCTCTGGTGCAGTGAGGCCTTCAGGTGTAGCTCTGGTGCAGTGAGGCCTTCCTCTTAGAAAGAACCCGCTATTTAATGGTCTTCTTGCTCTCTCGCGAAAAGCTTCTGCGATAGACTTTATTATTTTGATGGGTCTTTCGCGGAGGGTCCTGTAGTGCTTGTTTTAACCTGCTGATTAAAGACAATCCTAAATTGGGACAGCTGGTATACCCATCTACACTTCTACATGAATGCACGTCGAAGTTTGATACGTGTAATGGCTTATTATTACCCAGCCAAATTTATCCAGGAGGTTGCTCTTGCCCTCATGCTCAGCGGTCTGTCGAGTTTGGTCTTACAGGCCTCTAGCCCCTAGAGCTCGCCCGCCCGCACTCTAGTGGACTTCTTTCAGTCTCATTCCGGTGACACGTATGAACAATTTGATTTTTCAATGTAAACAGCTACAGTATATAGCAGTCCAACTCTTTTGTCGTCTTATCAATAAACATATGAAGTACAATAATAGTTATAAGTTGCCTAGGAGGCAAAAAAATATCGATAAGCATGGATGCTCCATCGAAAAAGTTAGACGAGGGAATCTAGCTTGACCAGCACCTGGAATGCACAGTCTTTTCCTATCACTGAATAATTTCTGATTTATACGTATTGATTTATTCTTTTAATGTTCCTGTTGAGGTGTTTTATCGTCACAGACGTTCACGATTGCTGGCCTAAATGATCAAATTGGGAAACGCTGAAATTGTTCTTGATTAAAGTGATGGAATTCTAGTGACGACTGATAAAGGGTACCGAGGCAGTAATGAAGAATGTAGGCTTTCGCAACTGAAGCAGTAATGAGAGAGCGCAGGGGCCTTCACCTTGTGAAATCGCTAGAGCTCAGTATTCTTAGTATAACCCAGAACTAAATTACATTTTTAATAAGAGTAACATATTTTCATAGGATACCATACAACTTGGTATCCCATTTACTCATCCATGCCAGGGTCTGTTACTTCGTGGTCACCCTGCGTGAGCGCAGGGATGATGCACCATAAAATACTTGTGCACCAAGGGTGCAAACTCGTGTTTTCCTTTTTTCCGATAATTATATAATTTGACCAGATCAAGCCTATTCTTTCTAAAAAAATTACGGAATTTTATGTAAGCATACCTTCGTTATTTTTTGTGATTACAACAGGTGGAACAGTATTCTCATTACACAAATCATCCAACACGAAGGACATGGTGGGCAAAAGTAAGATATTCATTAAACACTCACATTTGGGAAAAAAATAATGCCATAAAACTACAAATGGTAAAAATATCAGGTTCATTTAAAATGAAAGACGAGATTTTAATTTTTTTGTGCATCAGTGCTATCTACAATCATTACATTTTAAAAAAACATACCTTACTTATTACGCACCCTGCACAAGTCTTTCAACAGTATGAAAAACACAGCGCCACGAATGTTCTACAACAGAATTTATTACGAGAAACAAACAAGGAAAGAGAATTAAAACTTCTCCAAACAGATACCACAGAAATGTGTTTTCACACGTTGTCCAGGTCTCCTCAGCCGAAACCTTCCATGTAATGACGAGGAGAACATTACGGCGACACATTCTTCACTTTGACAGGCACCTCATCGCTGGAGATGCCGGCGGCGCAGTCGGGCACCAAGCTCATGAGGCGTCTCTCGTGCACGGAGTCGCTCGAATGGCTTCCTGGAAATTCAGGCCTCGGGCTTTCAGATGCTGTTGACGACAGTATCCTGTCTACGCGCTGGCGACGGTCATCCGTCTAGGTGCTAACGACGGTCATCTTTACAGGTGATAACGGTATTCATATGTCTAGATACTGACGATAGTCATCTGTCGACGTACTCATGACGGTCATCTTTACAGGTGATAACGACAGTCATCTGTCTATTTACTGACGATAGTCATCTGTCCATTTACTGACGACAGTCATCTGTCTATTTACAGACGACAGTCATCTGTCTACTAACTGACGACAGTCATCTCTCGAGGTACGGACGAACAGTTATCACAGTAGGTGCAAATGGCAGTCATTCGTCTAGATGTTGATGCCAGTCGTGGGTAGGAGACAGTTAGTCGTTCTGACTGCAGTCATCCGTCTGGCTACTGATGGCATTCCTGTCAGACCGTGTTGAAGACATTCATCGGTATAGGAGCTTGAGAGGCTCATTAGTGCATGTAAGTGCCCTGAACAATCATCTGTGTACGCATTTGCCGTATTTGCTTAGGACCCGCCGCAGTTTATTCAGTGATGAAGGTCATCTGTCAGTGTGATGCCGGCAGTTGACTTCAATCGATAGCGATTCTTGACTGTCAATACAAAAGGACTTTAATTGTGATCAGCCCCTTGCAAGTGACAGTTACTAGCTGTCAATGAACTTACAATGTTTATTTTTTAGCCGTTTGTTTGTCTTTGTGGTGCCCCGACCTGCAGAGCTATGAATCAACCATTTCGCATCTGATGACGGTGAAAGAGCGCCAGCAGACTGTCAACAAACGGGTGGTTGTCACTTGTGCGAGACAGTTTGTCTCAGCATGCAGTGAGGCTGTCATCAAGTCCTCACAGATAACTCAAACGTACTGAATATTTCAGACTCGCCTTAAGGTGGAGACAACACTACGGCTTCCCTCCTGTGGCACACGACTGTAAAAGTGGCTGCGACTGATGACTATCGTCACGCAGGCTGCCAACAACTGTCAACACAGATGATATCAACTGCTAAAAGGTCACGCGGAAATAACAAGATTTATTGAAAATCAGATTAGAGGTAGAAAATGGTACAGGGTATCATTAAGCTGGCTTCAACCAGCTCTCAGTACTGACGACATAGAAAATCTTGCAAAAATTAGAAGGCCTCTCGGGAAATTAATTCGAATCAAAACCTGTTTTTCAATAAGACGATAACTGGGACTTTGGGCATTTTTTTCAGGTGATGTGATGCCTGCCACGCGTTCCTTCAACGACACCACTCCACAAGCCCAGTTGCACAGGTTTTGGCCGGCGTTCATTTATACCTGTCAATTTGGCGAACATTATCGTGCATTGGAATCTCAGGTTGATTTCGATCGCACTCTGATAATAAATGTAGCTCCGAGGATGGAAATCGAATTCGATTTAATGCTAATAAGTTCAAGGAAAAGGAGTTTTAACTACTGTAAAATGAAGAAAATTTGATACAGTTCTGAATAAATTTCGAAGGATTGTTTGAAGAATTTTCCTCCCAAGGCATGTTGTATTTAGTGAATACTAACAAAATTAAATTGATTGACATGAAAAACGAGTGCACAGTGGTCCGATATATAGCAAAAACTAGTGCAGAAAACTGCTCAACTCGCATAAAAGATCCGTAACAAGTGAAAAAAATATCTTAATGCCAAAAAAAGATTAAAATGCCAGTAATCCACATTGCTCGAACTCCGTTTTTGAAAAATGGTGTCCATCATTATGTGTCGAACGCGTCACGCAATTTCTTGTGTAATCACATACTGTTATGCCATATTATACTGAGCACATTTCTGAGCATCCTGGCACTATTTATTCCGAATTTCTCATTCACAGATCATGCAGAGTAAATTTAAGTGGTCGTATGAGCGTTAGACATTCCTGGGCACCCAGACCTACCATAGTGATGGCTGGCATTGATAAGCGTCTGTACTTCAGACTGCAACTGAGTCACGACCGATTTTGGGGCGCTGAATGGGCTGCTGAGCAGGCGCCGGGAACTGGAGTAAGGTCCTCTGCTACATTCACCTTCGTTGCATTATTCATGTGATCAGGCGTGATCCCAGCTCGTGATAGGCGACTCACACGCTCAGGAGGCCTAATCTTGGCGAAGGCGGTTCTCAGTTGCTGGTGCCAAAGTTGCTGTGACTGACGTGACTGAGCAGGAAGTCTCATGGTTGACAATTATTATGTACTGGGAGTCTCGAGCTTGCCAACCATAACTGCATTCCTGGACAAAAAAGAGTTCTTGATCTTGCTCCCTGCCCTTTAAGTTCATTAAAGTAGCAAAAAACAGTGCATTTTAGCTGAAAGTTACAACAGGATTTTATGTATATTCTGCAGTTGGAGAGATATGGATAAACAGGATTTTCGTAAATCACTAACTTCAGGATAAAATCTGTTCAGTCGATTCTATAATGAAATTTAAGACATTTTCTGCGGCATGGACGTATGTATATCCTATTATAGACATTTTCTGAGTGTTGAATATCATCACACCAACATATATCCCATTCACTGAATATAGAAATTTTTAAGAAGTAGTTTTTGTCGGCAGAGATCTTTCGAAGATCAGTGAGAGTATGTGATATATGGATGTTTAAAACAGACCCGGACTGAGGCACAAATTGCGGAGAATAAGTTCTATCAGCAAGTCCACAGTACATAACTCGTAATATACTGCAGCTCATTAGAATATCTCCTCTACTTAAGAAGAAATGTGAATGGAGGAAAACTGCTAAGTAATTCTACTTTAATTTTTGACTCGTGTTAGGAAGACATATTAGATGCTTGTGATCTTAGTTTTATGGGGACTTGTGCAACGGAAAATTACTTCCCTCAAGTTACCTATCTCTGCATTAAGATGTCAAAATTATAAAACATCTCGTTTGAGCGAACTCGTCGATGCAAAAATATCTGTGTCGTTTTAACCCCCAATGCATAGGGTGTATTTTTATGCACACTAGAAGGTAATAATACCGAATACGAACAATGATTGTAGAAGGTAAAGAAAATAGATGTTTTATAGGTTGCAAAGTGCCTCTTCATTTTGTGCTACAATAGCTTATGCGCGATACGTAAAAGTGATGTTAAACTAATTTATTTCATAATTTCTATGTTAGGTACCTCATGACTGTCAGCCGCACTTTTTACGGATTGCATTTATCTCAGTAACTGGACAATATTTTTCCAGAAAATGTTATATCTTGGGCGAATGACCTCCTAACGACTAGTTGCTAAAGTTTTAACAAGATTTATTGAGGAGTAACTTCTTTGCATTAATGGGTTAATCATCAGGTCTGGAGTAACCAGAAAAAATACCATTGCAGGATAGAAGAAAATTTTAGAACTTGCCCACATTCACTCAGTGTTATTTCTTTACGTGCTTAAATCGAATCATAATTAAGGAGAAGGCTTTGAAATTTTTTCCGATACATTATCGAGGGAAAACAAATTTTCACTCTAGCTCATTCACTTATTTGAAGCTCATAACTTGAATTTAGTCTCCACATTGTCTTGGAGGCCCTGAGAAGCTTGTGTAAATAACCTAAACGAGGGCGTCCAGTTGAACCCTTCTCTCAAAACGTTATTTCAATTACAACTCTGATGTGAAATTGAAGGCCTATTTATGTTATAAGATAGAGATCAAACATTCGGCAAGAGTTTTCTGTGGGAGGGAGCTCGTCTAAATCAGAGAACTGCAGCAGCAAGTGAAAATGCTGGGACATTGCTTTAGTTTCGGCGCAACAGTTATATTAATAAAGCATGTCTCAGAGCTCTGCTTAAAACGATGATTAGCGTCACTCATCGTCACCGAGGGGTTATAAAAACACGAAAACGCAACTAAGTTATGTGTTCATGTTAATGATACGAAAAGTGAATAAAATCAAAACGGAGAAGGTCAGAAACAAGCTCACGCTGTGTTTCGGGTGGTCGTTCAGTCAAGGGTTGGGCCTAGGGATAAAAATTTGTTCAACAGTTTTCGAATCTCATGGTGCGCTGCGAGCAAATAATGTTGAAATTAGAGTTTAAATCAGGTGATCAGGAGCTAATGTAGGGTTTCAGTTATCAAACCAAGTGAGACTCTGCTAATACCTGATAACCGCATTTTTTTTGTCTGCAACGATTGTTAGAATTAGATCTAGTTTAAATTATAGAAATGGCTTCAACATATCGTCTATATGGAGCAGGTTTTAACACTATAATATACTCCTACAACAGACTTGATTCCTCTTCGACATTAGGCTAACAATACATGCTAAATTATAAGTTCAATAACAAGTGTTGCCCTTTTTCAGAGCTCCATTAATTCTAGGAACGTATTAAACAAATGAGCACAATTGCGCTCAAACTGATGAGAAGCTTGTGGCAGTTTCTATTTTGATAATACTCACCCTGTCAGATTTATTATCAATATAATTAGCTCAGATTTATTGAATTCAAATCAATTTAGTTCGAACAATCAGCAAAAGCTAAATCAATGGGATAAATTTAACTGTTGTTAGCACTCGTAAATTATACTTTTAAAAAGAACTTTTCCAAACAAAGAAAATTGGCGTCTGAGCTTTCTGAAACCCTTATTTTGAGATTACTGATTTGATGTAACTATGTGTATTCGCAACATTTCTGAACGGGTTTTTAAACAATTTTTTCGAATGGCCTGAAGATTTGAAATTGACACGTTACTCTCGATGCAATTTAAAACAATAGATCTTTTAGTAATTAAAACATAGAGCAACAAACCGGGGTATAATGACATTGAATTCTAGAAATGTCATTATCTCAGAGGCTATTTCTGGTGCACATGACAACCGTCGCGACCAAGTCGGCAGGGACAGCGAATATTAGAAAGAATTATTGGAAAACTGTTATTTTCTCTTGCTGGAACTTGTAGCAGGAGCTCGTTCTGTATTCTATGGTCACTGTGCTTCAACTCATGGCCGCCCTAGAAGCGGGACCCTGGCCGCTCTTGCTTTTATGAGAAGGCAAGCATCTTTTGAGCGATAAACATCAGCGGCAACACTCGTCATGACTCGCACAAATGTGCCTCTCAAAAAGACCCTCTGGTGTCCATAATAACTGATGAAGTGCTGCCCTTATCTCCACAGCTCCCGCGACCCGCTGACGAGCGGACCAGCTTTGCGTACGAGGCCGAGCGTTCCACCGAAAAGGCCTCGTCTGAGGCAGCTCGGACAGCTTATAATTAGAAATCGGTGATGAATGCCACTATTAAAGCGGATTTTTTGGCGATTGGCCTCGAGGTGCAAAGTTTGGATACCGAAAGCGGGTTTCAAGAACGCTTTTGCTGATGCTGGGTGATGTCCATTGATCGATGGTGGGATTAACGGGTTCCTTTCTGCGCCTAGCTCACAACTCTTCGTCATGCATGCAGAAAACAACGTTACAATAGGCCTAACAATTGATAGAACAGGGCTTTACAAGTTCATTTCCATTGATTCAGGTCCCTTGAATAGCTTCAAACGACTTGCTGACAGTATGATTTGTGAGCACAGCGAAGAATAAAAAAAGAACGAAATGGAGAAAAGTTCCATTGCTTCGAAAGCAAAAGTCGAGCGATCGTGTTGCGAAGTCGTGGATGGGATCATGGGTGCTTTGTTTGGTCTCTCTTAATTAATTGCCCCTTGAAGGATCGTTTGAGCAAGAATAAAACAAGGCCTCGTGGAGACAAAAGAGCAGCGATGGCTTCATCTGAGCGGCCGCGATCTGGACTGCGATATGCCGACTCCGACGCCTTCTCCAACTCTCATCGAAAATTGCACTGCCAAGTCCCTGCCGGACGGCTCTCAAAGACAATTCCATTTTATGCTTTTGTTTCTCGACTTGGAAGATTTCGACGGCGAGCCTCAATAAATTTGCTCGATTGCAAAGGGTGAAGAAGACGACAATTTCGATTTGGCCATAGCGTGGGATGGGTCGATTATAATTTTCAGCATCAATAAATGGTGTGAGTGAAGACACTTCAAGACAATTACTTTTTTCTTAGGCATCGAAGAGTTCGACTAAGGGCCTCAATAAATCCGTACAAATTAATGCAAGTGCAAAACAAGACTTCGAACGATAGCTTTTTTTTATCGCGGCAGTATTCGTATAACTGCCGCGAATTGCCGACGAGAGAAGAGGCGTGAGCTTGTGCGAGTGTAGGAGACTGGTGTTGCTTTCAACAGCTTTATTGTGCGTCTGAGTAATTTTTTCCTGCACTCTTATAATTTCCGAATATGAAAGATGGTGAACAGTGACTTCCAAACAAAACTTGCTTGCGTTATTCTATAAGAAAAAGATAAGTTTAATAAGAGTTTAAATTAAATATAAATTTCTGTGTTCGTTTCGAGATAATTTGGTATTTGAACTAATTATGCTGTTGAAATTTGGTTATCAAATGCGTGTATTGGAATTTAATACTAAAGGAATATAAGATAAGCCGAACTTTAGTATTTGAGTATAATGAAGTTATATTTCAGAGTGAGTTAATGTAAATTCTCCGACCGACTATCCAACAAATACAGTAAATGAACATTTTCCGAAGACTTGGTTAAACGATTAGCTAAGCTCAAGTCTGCACAAACTTTAACAAAATCTCAACGGTTGGCAATACAGTGCCATTTCCTTGAAACTAATTGACACTTGAACTCGTGAGCAGTAAACATGCTGACACTCCACGTACATGATGAAGACCACCCTCACTTTATTCATCATTGAGTGCCTAATGACCACGTCCGTGTCAGCGTGCAGACAACTGCGCTCTGAGGATGCTTCCAATGCTTAGATCACTCATTTCTGGTGGTAACTTTTTTAGAATTTGTATTCTCTATTTCAAATAGGCCCTTCACATCAAAAACTTTTCCCTTCAAATGAAGATTAGGAATATAGTCGCAAGCTTCAGGTGCAATCTGACACGATGCCTCACTGGCTGTCCACACCCTGCCTAAACTTGCTGCAGCCGCTCGTGCTCGATTTACTGCCCTATTCTGGCGTGCATTTCTCTCAGCGATAATAGCCAGTTTTTTACGAGTCGTGGAAAAAATAACCAGCAAGAGTTTAGCAGAAGCCCCGAGTGCCAAAAATGTTGCTCACTCTCTCTCTTCAACAGCGGAAATTCGAGCTGGACAAACCTTTTTTTTGCAGGTCATTCCTTGCCCTCCTTCGCTTCAGTTGTTCATCGGCCCGACGTAAATCATGAGAACAGTTAAAGAGCGCCCGTGGTCGTTGCCTGGCTGGGGCAACTCCAACTGGTGTAACTTGCCTGGCTGGGGCAACTCCAACTGGTGTAACTACAGCTGGTGCAACTCCAAGAGTTGGTGCAACTCCAAGAGTTGGTGCAACTCCAGTTGGTGTAACTGTAGCTGGTGCAACTCCAAGAGCTGGTGAAACTCTAGCTGGTGCAACTCCAGCTGGTACAATTCCAGCTCTTCCTCAGCTGGTGCAACTCCAAGAGCTGGTGCAACCAGCAACTCCAGCTCTTCCTCGGTGGAGTCCACAGCCTCTGTTCTATTTACATCTCGTCACACGCTCGAAAACATCTCTTGCAATCCTCGACCGCAGAAGGCTTTCAGCCTGTGCCCTGTGGTCGGGAATGCTGTACCGATTAAAAATGATAAATATTCAAAAGTTGAGCTGCTCTGATGAATGACTGTAGCGCTCAAGCAAAGGTACGGAGTTGGATATGCGAGCTGTTGAAATACACGGCTAATATACAAGCACTTGCCTGCAGTTAATTTATAGTTTTTCTCTAAGATTTTGAGCGAAATCCCGTTTTTCAACTCCCTTTGTGATGAAACAATCTTGCAAATTCCAGTTTCAATGATTCTACGTGAGCACAGATGTGTGCTGTGTCTCAACAGGCAAATGTTATTACCATCGAAATAATATCAACAGCATTTTTTTCAGTAAGTGGAGTCAGAATGGAAAGAAGAAGATAATTAATCAAGGTTTCAACTCCCAGCAACTTTAGTCAGTACGGCCTGTTCCTAAAACTTTACGGGAAATTTTTTTACCGGTAGCTATATTCTTGGAATGGATTTCGAATCAGGTACATAAAGAACATGCTGAATATTACATTTTACAGAATACTCAGACTTATTTCAAACTTACGTATCTGAGAAAAGTGAGGTTTGTAAGCCTTGGGTGTCTTTAACTTTCTAACTTTATCAGTGCTTCCTACATGTCTCAGTGCACCTCTAGACCCTCTAGACCCCTCTAGCTTCATCCTCATCCAGTCCTGCCTCCAATTCATCCACATTCCTTCCCGTGACATCCATGCGTAGGTCACACAAGCAAACTCATTCAGAGTGTCATGCAAGGTATTGTTGAGACTTCATCGATTCAGAATTTCAAAATTACATAGATGCTACACTTATTCATTGCTAGCCTTCCTGCGGCCCTCCTGTGTAAATTACATTGCATTGGGTTATGGTGTAAAACGATATTTATAATCTGTTTTGTTAGAGTAATTAACGAGATATAATTTTGATGCCCGCTTGTATTAGCACTTGTCCTATGTTTAACAATTCTTGAATAATTATTTTTCTGTGGGTTCAGCTGCAGCTTATAAAAGGTAACCACGTTCAACTTGAATGGATGGGTGTAGGTCACAAAGATCAATACTTTATGTCGTGAAATTCTCAAGATTCATACGGTGCATGCACATCAGCGCCCCAACACCTACGTTAAATTTAAGTCACGTTAGTAGATTGGGCTGTATGAGCACTCCATGCAACCATTTTCATCATAACGTGACTCCCGCTGTTCCCCCCACCCTACACCACCTGAACATCGCGTCAGTGTACCCACACGCTGTTTATTTCATTTTCTCCGCTGCTTAGTCATTCTTACGGAGGTTTCTACGGATATTTACTAAGTTTTTCAAAAAATCATCCAAGTCTCAACCCAAAGTAAGTGAAAGATGGAGCGTTTTAGTACAAGTATGAAAGACGTGAGACGAGCGTTCGGATAGGTGCATAACCTATATGATTAATCAAGTAGTTCTACTAAAAATCACTTCGACAAGTGTACATGTCTCAAATACCTTATTTCATAGATAGAAAACCTATTCAAAGTCATCCAAAATACACTCTGCTGTCTAATACGAGCACATTCAAAAGCGTATTTGTGAGCAGAATTATAACTACACCTTGTATACTCGGCCCTAACTCATTTCCATAGTTTTAAAATTGCGCACACAGTACTTAAAGTATTTTACTTTTATTTTTACAACATTAGTTAATAACTCCATAGTTGTTACTAAAAATTTTGTCATTGAGTTCAAAAAGACTTGTTCCTAAGGTAACTTCTTCTAGAACTCGCTTTTCAGACACAAATGTTTCCCTTTCGCAAAGTCATTCGGGGTAAAATTTAATATCCAACCTTAATATCTAAGAAAATTTTATCGGAATAAATAGAATTGCTGAGTATTATCTTCCAGTCAAGTTAACTAGACAACAAAAGCAGCAGCGACCGTGTATCTCTCTCCTTCTCTCGAGGTTGAGCTAAATGCTCCGGAGATATTTCTTACTATTCATTTACTCTGGCCAGAACATTAGACACGCTGACTTTGAAATAAATACTCCTTAACGCTGCTGTCGGCCCCAGCGCTCTGGTTTCCATCTCAACTCGCAGCGAAGAGAGGGCGGAGAGAGAGAGAGATACTCTTTTGTCATAGTGCATAAGTCAAGGAACGTACATTTTAAGCTTGCTGGCGATCACATAATAGCTCACAGATTTAATTAAGCGAGAGCAACGTGCTGCGCGGCAGACAGAGGTATGCTTGTTAGGGCCGCAAGTGCACAGCCACAAATGATAAAAGCGGCCGTCTTTAATGACCGAGTAACTTTTTGCTGAATCATTGCTGCACGCTTGCCATCTTTCTACTTCGCAATGCCACGTGGACCTTCGCTTTTTTTCATTTTCGTACGAGTTGCTGAGGCCATGTCGTACTTTGTGATTAGAGTGGAGCTAATCGGCCTCACAAATGTCTTTTCAACTGCTACAAGCCCAGAAACATTTTAGTGCTGTGTTTAATTAAATCTCTGAATACTGAACTGCATTTACCTACGCATTGCTTTGATTTATTTTCATTGAAAACTGAATGTTTAAAGACAATGAAATGTCTCGATGAGAGACTTTGAACCTATATATGTGCATAAACAAATAAAGGGGAAGATGGCTCTAATAAATTTCTAACGGAGCTCTTCAACGTTTACGATGGTTGAGCATCTTAAATGCTAGTATATTTTAAGTTAAACGTATACCCACGCGTACTGTTTTTTTAACAGAAAAAATTGATTGGATGAAGGCCGTAGCAACGTTGGGAAGGGCGTAAAACACCCGCCCTGGTTGCTGAACTGTATAGGCAGCAATTGTTGGTAATTTTACCATACGCATTTCCACGAGAGGCACAGGCATGCACCGGCTGGGGGAAATGTCGCTCGCTGGCAAAATTTTACGTATTGATGTGCATCATGTCGCGTTAGCTTCTGGAGGCTTTATATCTTTTTTTTTATAATCCGCTATGTAATTTTACGCCTATATGCACGATACGCGGAAGCTAGGATATACAGGTATGTATGGGTTGATGAATATTTTATTGCTATTTATATTTATTTTCTTTTTAACAATATTGTTCCAATCATTGTTAGAACTATTCTTATTACTTTTTGTTATTAACATTGTCGTAGCTCAATGATAGCTTTATTTGTACCATTACTCTTAATAATTTGAGACTGTCTTCGTTACGTACATAGCACGCACGTCTCCAGTCCAAGCAGGCCAGAGATCACGAAGATTCTTCCTTCGAGAAACGAAGATTAAACTCGGCGTTTCACAAAGGCGGCACATTAATGTAGCCCGGGCAAGAGTGCTCAAATGTTTTCAAGGAATTTAAGCAAGGCTGGCTGCCTCCAAGAAGAAATAAAACATTGAACAGGAGCCAGCTCGTGCCACCGTGTAACACTCGAAGGCAACACCTTGATGTGGTGTGTGGGGTGCCTCGACGTCATGTCAGTTCTTGCAATCGTTAGGATTCCTCCACCTTCGTCTGACTGAGCCAGCAGTCGAGTCGTTTTATAAGGGAACTTTAATCACGGCATCTCTATAAGTGCGGACCTGGCTCTTCCCCCCCCCCATTTCCGTATCATCTGGGGTCTAGGGGGGAGGGGAGAGGTTGTAGTATACTTCATGGAGTCAGAGGGCTCATGCATGCTGAGGTTCTCTTTTACCCCTTGAAGTTGAGCTGAACTCTATCAGTGACATTGAACATGAGAATACTTATTGCATAGATACGACAAATGGGGTGCCTGGGAATTTTGTAATGTTCAAGTGTACGATTTCAAATGATGTATTACCACATGAGTTCCATCAGTTAAAAAATGACAGACATTGATTTTCTAGCACCATTTCAATGGACATTTTAAGTATAGCTACTTGTATACTTGATTAGGTTCTGTGATTTCTATGGTGTCTCATAGAAACCGTATTTTAAAGCACACGCAAACATATAGAAGCATATGTGCGAATATAACCTAGCGAACTTTTCCTATAACGTACTAACTCAAGACTGATCAAGTAATGAATTTATAGAAAGGTCAAATATGATTAAAAGTTAAGAATATCACAACGTCTAGTCAATTGAAAGCTCTACATTGTACAATATACCTAAAATTGATTAACTCACATACAGTGTGAGTGGTGTTTCAAGGGTGGGTCCATTAAAACGAGAACCTACCCTTTAAAAATTACCCTCATCAATATCTTGATTAAAAAAATGAATCATTCAATTTGCTCGCTTTGAAAGCTTGAAATGGGATTTTCTCACGAATTGCACAATGCTATGAAGACCAAGCGTTTATTCCTTTGGAGTGAAAACTAAATCGAAATTTGATTTGGGAAAAGTAGGGAAGAGTAAATTTACTTCGGCTTCGAGTCAATATTGATTGTGGCCACTTTGAGCAGATACTTATTGCTTCAAGTCTTTATCACCTTCACCAGTCAAAGATTTACATATGAAAGTACAGTACAGTACATTGATAAAGATAAGAAAGTTTTAACATTTTTGAGTATTTATATGAGCATTAAATTCAAAGTTTGTTGTCCCCCTAAAGGCTCTTTCTTTAGATAGAAAGTATGTTAGTTTTATTTTTACCTGTTCTATGCTATGCTTCTATGGCATATTTTATGTAAATGTGGAAGAATTGACATAATCTACATAATTTTTCTTCAGGTATAGTATGAGAGCATTTTTAAATGTATTTAAAATTCCAATAGACTCTAATACCATAGCACCAATACAAGTTATGTTCTTTAAAAGTCAGGTTTTATTGGTTATTTTCCCAAGAAATTTGGAGAATTAATTTCTTCAATCTGGTCATCATTGATTTTGATTGTGCATTTCGCTTATCAGTGAATCATACATACTTTATTTTATGCTTATTGATGTATTTTTATTATCTTAATGATACATTGAAATAATTTTCAATTTTTAATATATTTATTCGCAATTATAGGGTGATTTTTACAAGGACGAACTGTGAGGAGATCGCTTTCGTCAAAGAAAAGTATAAATTTGAAGAATGAAGCAGATTCAACCATACCATTAGTATATATGAAAACTAAGAGGGGCCCAAAACAAATCCTTGAGGAAGTCCATGACTTACGTCAAGGAGTCCTGATTGAGCATCACCAATGGGAACATATTGTTCATGATTTGTCGGGGAGGATTTACGCGAGTGGAGAGCAACCCTTTCAATTCCACGACAGTTGAGTTGCTGGGGTAATTTGTTGCGATCTACACAGTTGAAAGCTTTACGAAGATCGAGAAATACAATCAATAAAAAATTTCCATCGTCGATAATTCAGTAGAGATATTGCAAATGATTTAAGAATGGCCTGCGTTGTTGATTTTTTGGAACGAAAGCCTTACTGTTTGTCATAGAGAAATTCTTTTTTCCAAAGTATGTGTACACTTTTTTTGACAACGCTCTCGAATACTTTACAATACTGGTGAAGATTTTCTGTATTCATATCTATAAATTTCTAATCGAATATGGTAGGTATGTATGAACTATTTGTTGTATAGCCACAAATGTGCCTAGTCATTTGAATAAAAAGAATCGTATCTGATAAGCTTTGAGGTAATACTTAGTTTTGGTATTTTTCTTTAATTATCATATTGAAATATTTTCAGCAGTATTGGTTACACTACCTTCAGAGATAAGGTCGTCAACGCAATTGGCAGGATATAGCGGTAAAATAGATTTTATGCAATCTTTTGGGTGATCCAAACGAGTGAAAAGACAAGTTTGCAAGTTGCCAGTGAGAGCCAGTGTCTGTTCTTACATTGTAAGAACTTTGTTTTTTCACGAGGTAAATTTGGTCAAATGATTGAAATATCAATACTCCAGTTCTTTCTAGAACATGGCGTACAGGAAGCTGTTTAATCTTCGAAGTAAGATTTGAAGATTTCCACGGCAAGACGCTTGCTAAATAAAATTTCCCCCTGCAACTTGAATGGCCCTCAATATACTTGAAACCAATCTATCACGTGGTCTTACTGGGCCCAAATTCGCTCATTTTAAGCGCTCGATTGCCGCGTTCCGGAAAACAGGACGAAATATTTCTACGTTAAGAGACGCTGTAGGTCTACTCTCCTGGGTTGTGGTCTCCTAGACATCAGACCAAAAAAAACCGGAGTGCAGTTTTTTTTTTAAAGTAGCTACAGATGAACGATTTACCTCTCTAACTTGACGACTTTCGAAACTCACATTGAGATAAAATGTTGGAGAGTTTTCCAAATATTTTGTTGAAAAATTTATGGTGTATCGTGAACAAGATAGAGAAAAAAGTATATCAACAATGTCACGTTCAGTAACGCAGTTGATTACTGAGTCAAAAATTTCACACAGTAAGGAAGCTCTAAGGATTTCTGTGCAAAACTCGCTTAGAGACACTAAATTTACAATGAAGTTAGTTAGTGTAAGGATATTTTAGGTAAAAATATGAATGATGCAAAAAATATTTTTTACGTATACTAAATCATTGCAGAAAAATTCTTCTTCAGTGATCGGTTGATGCTCTTTAGTATTAAACGATCATATTTTATGGGGCGGTCAAGCAAATTACGATTGAGGAGCAGCTACAACTGTGGTTTGACACGCCGGTTTTCACCCACTGGTCATGTGAGAAGCTGGAAAAAATTACAGTTTTTAGTTTAAACTTCTAGGAATAAATTGGTGTTTCGCTTGTACCCCAGCGCAAAATGGCATTTATTTATTGTCAATGTAATATAAACAAATGCTTTGGTGCGTGATGCTGCACTTTGAAGTTCGTACGTATTTGAAAAAAAGATCCTCGTAAAATTACGTTACTGCAAGTCGAGTCCTGTGCAACAAATTCAGCCCTGCAAAACTGCGCTCTCGGTTCTTGAGAGCGCTTAGCCTACGTCAACTCTGGAAAACAAAATTTGCCATGTATATGTCTGTAGATCTAAGCGTAGAAACTATAAGGCAATGTAGGTTTTCTTTTATAAAGCTCGTCGAAATTATCAGAGAGTTATGGCAACGGTTGGCGGACAGCTTTAGGAGCATCTTGTTACCTCACGCGAGTTTTTTTGGTTATTACCACGAAAGAAGAAACAACTCGACTCTGACTGAATTTTGTATTCCAAAAAATTAATTCAGAACGTGAGTGTGCAAAATATTTTGAAAAAAAGTGATGGCCTAGAAGAATATTTTTTTAGAAAAGAATAGACGAACATGTAGGCAAGTGGAAAGTATGTTTTGAAATAATTTTCAAAAGCTTGGTAGACACTTCTGAGTTGAGGTATTATAGAAAGTTAAATGCTTTTTAAAGTTTTTTACTGCCCAGAAGTTCAAAGTGTGTTAATGCACCGCCTTCGCTGAACATTTCTCATAACATGTTTTAAGTGAGAAATATTTACTACCTAAAATTAACTATCATTTTGAATACAGAGCGTATCATAGGTTTCAGTTCTCACATTATTGAATTTTCACTAATTCATCAAACATTTGATGAATGTAAGTTCAAATTCCGTACTGAATACTAACGGAGAATATTCACAGCGTTTCTAAGCGATAATTGCAGGTCATCCAAAGCGCGACGAAATGAGCATCGCTGCCGCAAAAAACGGAGAAGCTATTTCTTCTCTGGGAAAAATCGTCCGCGAACGTAAGGTAATGTTTGAATTTTTCTCTGGAATTTTTTTAAGATTTCTTTGCATTGGATATGAGCTCGCTGTTTTGTGCATGTCATATCTAAAGGACAAACGAAGTGCAGGTACTCCTATTATAATTCACAGCACCTTCGTCAAATGATTTCAAAGTGCGTTTACTCTAATCATTAATTCACAATACCTTCGTCAAATGATTACAAAGTGCAGGTACTCTAATCATAAATTCACAATACCTTCGTCAAATGATTTCAAAGTGCAGGTATTCTAATCATAAATTCACAATTCCTCCGTCATATGATTTCAAAGTGCAGGTACTCTTATTATAAATTCACAACACTTTTGTCAAATGATTTCATGATCCAAGGCCCGGTGATCAGAGGGTTGCAGGGAGAAACTTTTTCACCGTTGAAAATAGCAACGTACGCTTGCAGTACCGGATGATGTCGCACGTTAATTATCAGAAACAAATGCTGGCCATTAGTCCACGTACGTGCATCGCTGCATGACATACATAACAAATTATT
Source organism: Orchestia grillus (assembly GCA_014899125.1). NCBI lineage: Eukaryota > Metazoa > Arthropoda > Malacostraca > Amphipoda > Talitridae > Orchestia > Orchestia grillus. The sequence goes on along the minus strand of VOMN01071682.1, from coordinate 19,525 downwards.
CATCTATGATTGAACACGAACGTTCTCATACCACTGCGTAGCTATAACTCATCCGAAGAAAGATCCATGAAAGTGCACACGGAGTTTCCAGCCAAAAGATCTTAAAACTTTGTTCATGTCATTTTCCATTTATTCATCTTCTATATCAAACGAGCGTAACGTTTGGCTCTCAACAGTAACTTCTGTACTGTTTCCGTACACTAATTAGAAATCTTTTATAGTGAGCGAGCGTAACGTTTGGCTCTCAACAGTAACTTCTGTACTGTTTCCGTACGCTAATTAGCGTAGAAGTCGGAGCTCAGCTAAGAAGGCTGTTGAGCGTTAATAAGTCACAGCAAAACCCCTCTCCGCAGGACGCTCGAGGGCCGCAAGGGCTGTCACCGGGACAACCCCTGGGCCCGTGATTAATGCTGTAGAATAATGCTTGTTTACATCCCCACACTCACTTCTAATGCATTAATCAGCGGCATTAATCGGCAGCAGGACTCGCCAGCGGCAGCGGGGCAGACGCGGGCTGAGGCGGCTCTTGCCAGTGCCTCACAGAGTCTATTTGTCTGCGTCAACCTGCCTCGGGGAATCAATTGTCAAGAACTTCTCGTAATGAACTTTAATGAAACTTTGATTTTATCTCATAGCTTGGAATTTCTCAGCGTGAATGTGAAAGGGAAAGACAGCATCCAAAAGAATATTATTGTTGTCAATCCACAATGGGGAACGCGAGAACGTAGAAGTGTCAGAGGGATTTTTCTACATTCGAGCCCGACTTAGCGAAGTAAATCCTGAGCTTCATAAACATTGAATGGATTAATTTTCACCGCACGAAGCCGTAAAATATCATCGATGAATTATTGAGGTGTTGAGCCTATATGCCTTCCTAGGAATCATAAATTAGGCTTAGTACTTTTTATGAAGAATTTCTATCTTAAAAGCATTGTTAAAAAAGCGATTCAAGAATATCCTGAGAGGCTTCAGAATTAATGGCTCTTTTTGTACCGCAACCTAATAAAGGACCTCGCTATTGACTCTATTATCTAAGTATTCTCCTGGGACCAATTGTAGAAATATCTTTAACAACCATGTCCTTTTTATTTAAATGTTTGCCCTCTAATTCGCTGTCTTCTAAACGTGAGGCTCAATTCAGCGGTGCATAAATATGGCGGCTAATCGAAGCCTCGATAGGAATGGTAAGAGGCAAATCACTAAGTTACGATGTCAGCCTCACAAAGGCCTGCTGAGTTACGGCTCATATTCATGAAGTGGACTGCACTTTAATTTGTCCGAACAAAACAAACATGGACTCCCCGCTCATCGTATAATGTACAGAATTAACATTGTAATCGAATTACTGAAGGGTTGGCTCATGGGCAGCAGAGATTTGCACTTTGGGTGTGGTTCTGGCGGAGAGCATTTCTGCATTGCATGCTAGATCGCATTATGCTGATAAGCACGGCATGAAAGTAAACCATGATTCAGCACAAAAACTCGCTACGTGTCTTTTAATGGACATTCTAGTCCATTGCTGTTACTTAAAAGAGAAATATTTGTTGTTAGAGAGCCAATTGAATTTCAAGGAGGTGTAGACTGCTAGCAGCCAAACATGACAGGCTTGAAATGATACGTAATCATGTTCAGGACGACACAAATCATTTTAAGAGCGGCGAAGACGACGACCACGTCGCTTTGATGATGACCATGTTGATAATAAGTGGAATGAAGATCTAGAGATACATCAACACAGACAAGACCCTTACACTACCTCAAAAAATCGAAGAGGACGAAGCTCAAAGTAATTGCAATAAAGAATGTGAAGCTGTTGAGCAAGAAATATCTGTTATGATGTTGTTCGTTGATCTAATCTGTCGCTCGCATTACATAGGTGGAAGCAGCTAATGCAGAGCTTGTACTGCCAAGCCTATGTTCTGTCTTGCTGGACTTGTGACTTGTGCAACTTCGTGTAGTTTTCTGATAAACATCTCTACCTCATTATTAGGTCTTAATGGTTCAGATAAGAATGATTAATATCGAAACGAGGCCGCCGTGCTGGCTGCGCTTGAGCTCTCATCTTTTTATGTTGGTTTGATGAAGATCTACGGGCGTAGCCATGGGAAGAACGAATAGTCGATTCAAGTTGGAAAAATATTTCTAAGCGGAAAATCAAAATTCGCAGTTACGCCCTGTAACAACATGTATTCAAAATATGTACTTCCAATAAACATTTGCTTCAATTCTCTTTCTTCAAATATGCCTTCATCTTCTCCGATGATATACGCCTTAAAAGTGAGAAATAATAATAGTTTAGCCTCAACTAATATTCTATCAGTTGTCTTTAATGAGACTGTTTTATTCGAATTTTGTACACAAACAACTGTTTTATCCTGATTACTGGTCATGGACATTATTTGCATAGATATGTGCTATGATTCGTTACGAAGCCTTGAAAAATGGAAAATTCAGATAAATGAGAAAATCATCGAGACTTATTATTTTATCGAAAATAACTTAAATATCACAGCTTAGTTGGACCAATTCAACAAGATTAACATTAAAAAAGATGCTAACTTCGAAACTGTTGCTAATGCATAATCAAAAATGAAACGCAGAGCGAGAACACCCACCGTGATAATTTCTCAGAACTTTTACTTTTTTAGGTAATCCTTCCTTCGCAGCGGCAGATTTCGTCATTCAAGTTGGTCGGCACGAGGAGCGGAAACAATCCTCTTAAGTATCTGATCTCCGCCCCTCCACCACCGTCATCTCCGCCGGGAGGGCACACCTCAGACAGACCTTACACCTCGACGGCCTAGCAAGCAAGCGAGGGTCGTCGGCACGTGATGACTAAACTTGGGTCTGGTTTTGCTAAACGTACGGCAGAAATTAGATTAAATTACCTTGCGAAGCAAAGTTCAAGTTATGCCGAGAGTCACAGATGGCTCGATGACATACTAACCTTTCTGGAGTCGAAATCGCCCGCTGTGACTCCTTTATGACGCGTTCTAATAAGAGGCACTGCTGCAAAGTGCGTTGCCAGAGCAATTAATGTCAACTCTCACTGCCGTGTTTTTTAACCATCATATTAGAGATGGATGGATTGTATTGAGGCGGCTTTGTTTTATCTCAGTCTAGCTTCATTATCTGAATTTTACTTGGTGGTGGGGGCTGGGGAGATGGAGGTATATGTCGTCATTTGGTCCGCTTCAATAGGAATCATATACGAGTACTTCTAAAGAGTATATCGTTGCACTATGTTTATGTTCAGATGCTAGTAACATTTCCCAGGAAAAATTTCACCAGCGAACGCTCTTTTTTACCACGCCTCAATTAGAATGAACACATTCGTTACAAAATATGTGAATTTGAACACAATGTGAAAGGACTGAGTTTCCTAAGATATATACATGTCGATTACATTAAGAGTGCCCATTTGTTCGTAATTAAGCAAGTAAAACGTCGAAAGAAGATGATCGATTTTTGTTGAAGTGGCAGCATTTTCTGCTCGAGTTTACAGATGACGCACACCCTCAACGCCAGCGAAGGAAGTGTTTAGTTTCCGATGTCTGCTCATGGTAATTTGCAGTTCCTATTTTCTCAGCAATTCTAAGAGACCAGACTTCAACGCATGAAGCCAGAAGTGCAATTCTGACACTTCCAATGCACGGAACCAGGGTCAGGATCCGAGGGTTTAGTGAACAGTGTTTTTGTGTGTGGTTCAATAAACGCTCGTGAGACTTGCGCGAGGTGTCCATGATTTACCCCAATAGATGACCAGGTTCGGTGAAAATAATTTCGTTTCATTTTAAAGTCATCTACAGTGTACTATGAAATAGCAAATTGTATTTCGCTTTAATTCGAGTGGTAATAACGGTTTTTTATGCGAACGCAATGCATTAAATTTTAACAATGACTACAGAAACCAAGGGTATGGATGAAATCACATTAATATACCACATCAGCTGATAAACAAGCCAGTTTCACAGTCAAAAGTTTAATTTCAGCGCAAACATTGGACCTGATGATGAGAGGAGAATTACTTAGCCAAAACTCCTACGAATCGACTCTTTAGTTCCAACTTTCCCATTCGTCCGTGCCGCGCGAATGTCTCGTGGAGTATCAGGAGAATGGTAAGTTTTGCTCAGCCTGAGGACAATTTTTGCCAGTGTTTTTAGCTAGTGAACAGTAATGACTGATGATAATTTTGTCCAGAGCTCGATGTTGGTACACTCCGAGCTCCAGCGCGCAAGCTATAAAACCTTCTTGCTCGTTAGCTGCCGCCTCTTCAATGATAATTCATGTTTTTCGCAACTTTCCGCGCGGAAAGCTTATGTCTGAACTCGCGAAAGAGTGTTAATGATATTTTATTGTCCATGTTATCTCTGGAAAATTTTATTTTGCATTAAGCAAGAAACACGAAAAAGTGTGGAAGGACATCAGTAGTTTAGAACGAACAAATTTTTTTCCTCCGTGCTTCATACCTGACTCAAGGATAGAAATGTTTCACCCCATCTCCTTAGACTTTTGTCCTAAATTGCAATAAAAGTTAACTCTCTAACAACGTCAAGTAGAATATCACGTAGAAATGTTTTTTGGATTTCTCGTCAACCTTATTTACGACTACGTTTTACGCAGGAAACAAATGGTACATGGTTTTGTTTGTAAAATGACACTAGAACTTGCCTAAAATCTCACAGAAATCCAGTTGAAATCCTCGTGTTCTAGCATATCGATTAAGAATTAGAATGAAATATAATATTAATTTCATGTAGAATCACTTTCATGTTTCGACTATTTTGCCTCGGAAATCCAAAGAGAATAAAAAATGGAGAGGCTTCATTGAAGTACTAACATAAAGGACCTTCAAAAATTCAGTATGTTAAAAGTGAAGAAATTTAGCCGTACATTGTAGCGTCAGCCCCAGTGTAAAATTAATACTGAGTGTCCATGCATGTATCACAGTACATTTTACGTAAATTTATAAGACTATTGAAAGAATAAAATATTGAACATCTTACCTTTGGGCACCACATAAGTTTATATACTCATTCATCATGACGTGATCTTTCGACATCGTGAACAAACGACACGCTAAATGTTTTTCCAGTATATGGGTTATGAATGGAATTTTGTTACTTGCAGCTTACACTTTGTACACAACCATAAAAGCCCGTTGAGGTGGCGTCAATGAACAGAGGGACATTGCTAGAGTACAGTACGCGTTAAAAGTATAAGGACACCTTAGAGTAGCGTGTGGTCTACATTTTGCCCGGAACTATAACAGCACGTTGTGGTGACATCAATAAAGATTTGCTACTTTATGTATAATAGCACGTTGTGAAGACATCAATAAAGAGTTCGCTACTGTATGTATAATAGCACGTTGTGGTGACATCAATAAAGAGTTCGCTACTTTATGTATAGTAGCACGTTGTGGTGACATCAATAAAGAGTTCGCTACTTTATGTATGAAAGCACGTTGTGGAGACATCAATAAAGAGTTATTTACTTCATATTTCCCGAGTACATGAGTACATGGGCACAGAAGGCAGCGTGTTTAGCCCAGAGCCATGGGCAGGTGAGGTGATACCCCCGGAGACGGTGACGAGATGATCACGATAACGCCTCCTAATTGGAGCAGATAAATGTCTCGCGAACGTCTACGTAAAAACTTAGTCGTAGGGTACTGACATTAGATACCGTTGCCTGTATTCGTTTAGTCTTTTATGAATCTTCTCAGTTGCTACTTACATCAGAGTATAGGTTCTACCCCAGGACTGATTTTAATTAGTATTGGCTGCTACCGTATCTTTATGACTTCGCATTATCTTTACGCCAGGCATAAGTGTACAGAGCTCCAAATATGGGTTACTTTTTGCTCGCTTTACTAACAGGACTAAGTACGGCTACAGATTTCGACGTGTCGCTTGTCCATCCTTCTATCTCCTCCTACAAGGGATGAATCATCTCCTCCTATCTATATGTCTAGTCTATAAATTGGTTACCATCACCTTGTGTCATACTATTTGTCAACGGTACCTTATACTCATGGACGTACGCATGCTCAAAAGGGACCGGAATTGAGAGGTTCATCATTACCGTATTCGGCACCCTGAGCAATGAACCTCTAAGTGTGCCATGACCATCTCTTCAGAGCAGTGGACAAACCAGTACTTCAAGCGATGGGTCTCCGTCAACTTGACATTATGCTCCTGTGATGAATTTTGGCTGCTTTGTTCCTTAAACAGAACTCCACAGCTACTAAGGCTTCTAAGAAGGCTTAAGTATAAAAATATATCTCACAGGCCAACTTACCTAAGGTGAACGGAGTGCTGTTACCCTGTTGTTTTTTACTGTGCATAAATATATCTGCCACACAGGTTAATAGGAATATCTCGGAAGTTACGGAGAAACAGTTAATTGGCTAAATCTGCTCAAATTCAAAAGTTAGTTAAATGGTGATCTGAAATCGAAAAAAATATAATGTCCAGAATTATGTTTCATTTTTTATTCGAGTTCTTCATCATAACTGCCTATTTTTGACAGAGTATATTTCGCTTGAAATTTTTGTGACGTAAGAGCGTACACATGAATGCCAAAACACGGCTGCAGATCTGTATTTCCTTCTCCTCCGCGGCACATCCTGAGTGATGTTAGACGAAATCAGTGCATCACCATCACACATTCGCTTGCCCCTGCATTTGGTCTTACAAAATTATTTTAACGTCTATCAAGTGAAACAATGCATAAGGAAATTTGATTATTAATGATTTTAACGAAAGGTGTTAATGATGATCAACTAGAGTCCTAATTTCGAGGCAAATGTGGCATAACACAGCTCTCTATGCCTTTACGGTCAGCATGGTCTTTACTGATAAGAATTCGATATTACGCTTGTCGAAACACACTTTGATCGGACGGTCGAGAACGTCACATCGCTGGACTGCCACAAATGAGGGTAATTCAGGTGGACTTGAACAGCATTCGATCTCGCGTTAATTAGCGGCGACCTCCAGCGCCAAAACACAGGAGACCCAGAACACACCGACGTCAAGAGCGATACAACTTCACCGAGAAAGATCACAACCCTTATATTATTAGGCATATTGATTAAATAAAAGAAATTTTTCCATTACAGATTTCATTGAAAATGAACACATGCTCGAAACGTTCGAGCTAAATGTTTTTACGATTTTTCTTTGCTATCTCATTCCTAGATCACATTTATCTTGTAGCATTGCAACCACATCTTCGAAGCAAGGTAGACTGATGGATAATGTAAGATCATACGATATAAGACCAGTCGTATTGAAAATACTGGAATGATAATCATCAAAAAACGTGCGTGTAGAAGCTTCTGTGTGTGAGATGCACTGGAGATAAATATGGAAGGGATTTCAGAGATGAAGATTTATTCTCGTCACTTTTCTTCGTCGACTTGTAATTAGGAAGGATTCAGAGACATATCTACTGAAACTGTAACGACATTTATATAATCAACAATATTTTTCCCCATGGTGTAAGTCATGAAAGGTTAAGTGTCGATTCTTTTACGCTATTATTTTACAATGTGTTCATCTTGAGAAAAAGTTCCTAAAAAATGAAACTGGAACATTCATCGTAGTGTGTTCAAGAGAGTACAATACTTCTGTACAAAATGAGTCGCGTATTGAACTCATGAATATTTAATTGCAGCTCAGGAAACACTCATAGGCACGTATTGAAGTCTGAAACCATTGCTGTCTGTAATAAAAATTCTGCATTTTATACCTGAAGTAGAACAAAATTTCACACTGCTGTTAAACAAGGGAGCCCAATGGACAGAAGTGACAAACATATTTGTTATTAGTAACAATGCGAGCACTCGTCGACATTAGAATTTGGTTGGCTTCTCATTTTTATGATGTCTCGTACTTTAGGTGAAGGCGTATCCTTCGCCCGGATACGCTTAGAAATTTGTGTTCAAATAGTATTCTAAATTCAAAAGAGTAGTAAAGGCTGCCATGTTTCTTCATGGTAAAGCCAGCAGAAGCGCAAGATTTTACGGTCCATGAAGCACCTCGTACACCGGCACCACCTCAAGTGCCATTAGAATTTCGTTTCGTTGTTTCGAGCCGCTCAGCCCCGCGGTTGGGGCAGATTCCGGTATAGCACCGAAAACTAATCGAAATTCGGGGCATTGGCCGCCTTTGCATAGTCGTTTGTATGATATCCAATCAATTTTAAGCCATTTTTCAGCGAGGTATTCGAGAAACAGCGCGTCAGTCTGAAGCCTGTGATCAATAATGGACGTTCTGCGGCTGGCTAACTCTAATTTTCTTGTCACTCTCACCTCGAAAGCTCGAAACTAATCGATTTACGAGCGAGAGAAGGTAGTTGTCCCAGAGACAGGGTCGGCAAAACACCGCCGTTCGCTAACCAGTAATTACAAAGTCGCTCTCTTTTGCTGTGTGTGTGTTTAGGCGCTTGTGCAGTGCCGTGCTGATACCCAACCTATGAGTGATGGTGTTTGGGTCTTGCCTTGCTCAACAAAATGAAGTGTTGTGCTGGAAACGTCATGCCTCATCTGCTTCTTTAGAGCGACTTTAAGGTGGTTCTCTGGAATACAGGATTTTCTGCTGGTCTTACTCAGAGTGTTGTTTTTGCTAATTTTCTTCTTATCATTTAACATAGGCCCAAAGAATAAAATTCCATTCTAAATTGTTTTGCGGAGAAGTGAGAAGCTTAAGCTTCATCTCTCAAACATACGAGGAGAAAGCGATAAGCGTCAAGTCTCTTCACAAGCTTTAGAGCTCTTGCAATAATCGTACAGTGACGGCTACAAACGCACCCTCACCAAGCAAGTATTACAGAGTAGGCCTAACGGTACTTCATGCTTTTAACCACTGTAACATGGCATAAAAAGTTCTAAAAAATAAGTATACGCTGGCGTATTACACTGACTCAGAATTTAAACAAAAACCATTGGAGCACAGTTTTTGTTTTGAATACTAATAAGTGAGTGTGATAGTATAGTCAGTCATTACGTAGGTATGAACTGCTTCGAACATCAAAAGAAAGATAACGTGAACACCAAAATTAACAGAAATGACGAAAACCGACGAAGAGTTGTTTTTTCATTGTTTCGGTTAGTTTGTAAACTGACAGAAGGTACACGAATGATCTACCGGTTGGTAAACATCCGCTACTGGAACATGGAGCCTCAATTTCAACAACAACGATCATTTAATTTGGACGCACGCTTGTATAAAAAGCGCGCAGCGTCTTTGAGGTTATTTAATTAGCACTTGTACAAATCAAGAGGTAGTTTCAGTAACAAATAACGAAACAGAAGCCAGTTCTTCAAGAAACGCAATCTGTGGCAAGGCTTGTTTTTTTGGACATGAAGAGCTGTTCCGGAGGTTCACATCGTTTCACAAAACAGTCGATGTTGAAGCTTGATGCGCTGTAGCTCAGACGGCCTTTTCAAATTACACAGAGATTCACAGCCCCGCAGCCAGCGTGAGAAGCGTTATCACCTGCACACTGAGCTGATGAACAGCCTCATGCGTGGCGTGACTTCTAAATATCCTTCTACTCGCGGATGAAATTGATAAAAATTGCATAGGCTGATGGATGATGTAAGCAGCGACTGAGATTTATGTCGAGGTGCTTATGGAGGAGGTCAAGACGCCGCCTAACATTTAAGTACATTATTTATATTAGAAACGCTCGAGTGCCAGACGCAGAGAAGAAAGTATGTATGTGTTGGTCCTGTGGAGTCATAAAAGGCCGGACGTGAGGTCACGGCATGGAGAGTTTTCTTAAAAGTTGAACTATGAGTTTCTTCAGTATTTTTGCAACATGGTAGTCTTTTGTGATAGTATCTGAGAGAGATTTTGCTTACGAATTTACGCATTTTTTTCAGTAGGAATATGCTGATTTACACATTAAGGCAGAACCTATGCGCAAGTTTGTCGCTGTACGAAAATAAATATCTTGACGCACAACGTAAGGTAACGAAGAGAAGTAGAAACGTACGGGGAAACGCGTGAGTGACTGTGCGCACGCCTTTTGTCGTGATGCACAAATACACATAGGCGTTTTGAATGAAACGTATAGAAAAAGTAGTCCTGTTAATAAATCTTTCAATTTGAATATGACCTAAAGATGATCAACTAGGCTGTTGATCGGAGGGATATTTTGTACAGACTTAAAGCGCAGGAAGAGATAACTACTCGTTTAATTTAATTTCATTTTAGAACAGTACCCGCAAAATATGAAGTTCTCTTTTGGATTCGGAAGGTTTTCCCATAAAATTAAAACGTCACCATCAGCATATATCAACTGACTTAAAGCTCAGAAACTATGAACCTAAATTTTTGCAATAGCAATTGTTCTCGCCTCACATTTGTACGAGAAGACGAGTCTGTAAAATTCCAACCACTCTCTCTGAACGAGAAGCACCTTACCGGAGTGTAAACCTGAATATTCTCAGAGCTCATCTATTTGCATGGCTTCATCTAATGCATTTGTGCCATGAAAGTCACCTGCTTAAACTGTCATAATTCATCCAAATTTTCCTTGGACGCTGCCTGGCGAGCATGACAGCGGATGTAATTTGCATGGCGGCCGCACTGACGAGTTTCGTCGCGCGCACAATTGGATGCGCAAGTCCAGACTTCAAAATCGCTTCGTTGTAGCTCGTTCTCTGAAGGGCGAGATCGAGCGTGCCGTGAGCTATTGCAAGCTCACCAATTATGCTAAATGCCATCGTAAGCACGCCAATTATGGCAAATCGGTGGCCTTACAAAAGGGATATACAGGAGTATTACTTGAACGAACGATGAGGTTTGGAAGTATGGAATGGCATAATCTCAACTGAAATTGGATTGATGTAAGAATGAATTTGGTAAGCTATTAGATAAGACATGTCTTTTACTTGGTCGTATGATCAGAAAATTTTTATCATTCGAGTTAATTTAGGAAGGTAAAAATGTTCTTCACCGAAACCCTTGTTCTTAGAAAGCATTATCTTCTCAACACAAACTCCAAACTTGTTTTGCTGAAGTTCTTTTGTCTTTTTGGAGTCAGGTAATTCAACCCTAGCCATCATGAAGAGACGCAAGAAAATTATTAGGTATTCGTAAGCAAAACTATTCGATTGACGAGACCATGGTTAAAAACTACTTTGCTTGGCTCATGCACCGAAATATTGATACAGTACGAAGAGGTATAGTGATACACTCAAGCTCACAATGGTGTAATAAAGGTTAACTATCGTGTATGCATATTGGCTAGTCTGAAATTTAAATTTTAATTGCACAAGCTCACTATCGGCGGCAGAGCTGAATGTGAAAAATATTAATGGGTTTCGAAAGTCCAAAGATGTCTTTAAGGCCAGGCATGCATACCTAAATGCAAGCACCGATTGGACTCCCAAAATAGGTTATCATACATTCACGTTTAACGTATCGAATGGATACTCGTACTTGCATGAGCTAAATAACAATAGCAGCAATTTTCTCAAAGCCCGCACCATTGGCAGCTGATTTGATTTCACATAAAGGCACGTGCAACCTTATCGGACGAATCATGCTATTTACAAAGCTCAACAACAATTCTTTTTGTGTTTGGCTCGAGAATTATTCCGTCGATTCCTCTTGAGATCCGTCTGCGCACATGATAAGTTTTCGTCGGTGGGAATCGCAACGATATGTTTTTTGCAGCTCCAATAGCTTGTTGTTCGATTTGGCGTTTGGATCTGGCGATGCTCCTCGAGCGGAGGAGCGACGGCCGCGCTCCGGAGCAGCGGACTGCAGCTAGCTCCGCATTCTTGTAGTCGCGCGGCTGCAGGACACGAAGCCAGGAGACTTTACGCACCTCGGTGCATTTTTACACGCTGTATGGCTAGAATCACACGTGAAATCCATTGTTTGCGTGGTACTTCGACATCTACTCCACGAATGTGCGTTAGTTTGTAATTTCACCGAGTGTGTGGGATGCGCATGTTGATTTACCGCTACTCAATCCTGTCTTGCCGATCTGGCGTGAGAAAAAAGCGCTCACAATCTGCGAGATCTAAGAAGCATAAAAAAAAAAACGTGTGACACAATAATGGTAAACCCTAGCAGAACTTTTCACCACGTCTTTGTGTTATACAAAACACATTGCGTGATTTTCACTCGTGCATGACATTGAAGATTGAATATGCATTATTTTACTTTTTTTGCTGCCGCTTGTTTAGAGCTATACTGCGCGTCAGAGTGCGTCAAGATCACAAATGCTGAGTACTCCAGACCATGACGAACTGGTAGATTAGACATAAAAAATGGTTAAAAGAGCACTCGCATGAACGCTGCTTGAACTGTAAAAGTAAGTAATTAATACCTGCAGGAATACTGTGCTTGCATGGAACTGCAGAAAAATGTCATGTACACCAACGTACTCTTATCAATGACGGACTCGTGAGGCAAAACATAAGCACATTCGGCGTAGTGTTGAATGAAAGAAGGAAAGAAACTATGAAAATCTCACCACACCGATAACTTGGATGTCAAAAGTCGATAACCCTTATTTAGTCATAGTAATCATAATAATGCCTGTGACAATCCTAGTGAAATTTTAAGTTTAATGAATGGTGTGTGGGAATAGAAGAAAATATGACACATCACCCTCATGGCAGGAATTGAGCAGATTTCTAGAGGTAACTCGCCTGAATGTCTACACTCCGAGGTGACCGCGCTTGGGCCATCTATGATGACTTGTTTCTGGACGACAACAGAATTGATGAGCTGTAGGGTACCCCTAGATAACGACGCCCTCTGCAATTCCTGGCATCGTTCCCTGTAAAGTTGATTTCCTAATGGTCTACAATTGGAGGAAAATTGTAAGCTTGTAAGAAATGGTTTCAAGCGAACAATAATAGCCAATGGACAAGTCGAATTGTAGCAATAAATTTTAAAAACTAGTGCTTGTTTTGTACCAGTTCAAATTTTGAATAAGGATTTAAAAATATTCTTTTTCATTTATCATTCAGATAATCGTAAGCATGGCTTTTAATATTACATAAAACGATATTATTCTTTCCGAAGGTTTCTCCAGCCCATACAGCTACTAGCAATCGAAAACATACAAAAATGATCGGAATGAAAACCTGCGCGTAAAGCATTAGTCCTGATGTTGTGGAGCTACAATTGACGCTCTTCAGGGTCGAGGGAATATTAGTGGGGGTTAAAATGAGTCGTTGCCACGCTTGCGCTGATAAAGGTTAATTTCAGTGGTCTCTGTGCAGGGCCTGTGTGGGCATCACCTGTGCTCGGACAAAGCACAAATTGTTGAACGCATATAAAATTCATGTGCATTTATTTCGTCAAAACGATAACATTGCAAAACATATTCTGTACGTATTCTATCGGTACATCTATTGTTACCATCATTTATTATTTCTGTCTGCTCGAACGCGAGTTATCGCGAAGACAGACGTCAAAGAAGTGAAGAAAATGTTTGTCTAAATGAAACATGTTCAGTGATCTTCAGCTTTAGTTTTCAACTGAGCCTCAAGCCTCAGAATTAATTTTGCATACTTTAATAGAACCTTCCACAATTTATAATTAGCGTTTGATCATTCAGAGTGAAGGGAACCTGACTTGAGGCCATATAGCAAGAAATAGTTTATGAAATTTTCTATTGAAGGGTTAGTAATTTACTATTATATGGCCTTCATAAATCTATACATTAAGTTCAACGTATTGGCTATGCAACAGTAAACCCAATTCTTGTGCGTAATTCATTGTCAAAATTGTTATGTAGATGACTTTTAAAAGTAATTTACATACGTAGATTTTTGAACAGAGCCTTGTCTTGATCGAGCAACATAGAGAATTTACTTCCTCTTCCTCATGTGCACAAAGTATCACTAAAATAAAATAAGTCCATTTTGTCTCTGAGATGTTCCCGAGAAATTTCTGATCGGTGACGTGAGCACAAGACTGGCGGAAGGTTCCCGCAGACCCGCCAAAATTCACACGCGTCAGAATTGACTGGACTTGGATGTCGCCATTTCATGTGCGACTCCATCTCCAGTACCGACACGACTGAGTGTGGGAATGCTCTTTATTATTGAGAGAACCATTTGGTAAAGTTTAAAGTCGCCCTTACGACCAATCTGCGACATGGAAATCGTGAAGATTTCCTTGTTTTATACCGCGCCTGTCCAATTGAAGCCCTCGTAGAGTCGAGTGACATGTCAGCTTTATGCGATCGAGGCCCTTAAAAACAATCGGCCAGACGCTTGGGATGCTTCAGTGGTGTAGCGGAGACTTGCCTGCGCCTTCACTGGCTTCAGATCAGCGCTTCAGATTTCGAAACTTTATTAAGAGATTAAGAGAAGAATCCTCGCGCTTCGAACACACACACTCAGTGGGCCGTAACCAATGGAAATATTTTTGGCCTTACAAGCAGATATTAGAAAATTTATGGACACGAAAAGGTGTTTGGGTACAGAATGAACGTAGAGTCTATGGAATATTTCCAGGTACATACTATCAGATTTTGTTGAGCAAATATGCATGAAATTTTTTCGCGTATGATTATTGCATACCTTGAGAGCCCGAAACAAACACTGACCGATTTCTAAATTCTTGAACTATAAAATGAGATAACCTGGAAAAGCGTTTCAATCTCTTTAACAAATAAACTAAGATTGGAAAAAAGCAATTATAACTCCTCTTCAAACGTAAGCTTCCTAGAAGATTAGAAGACGTAATCTCTTGATTGAGAGCGCAATCAAACTTGAAAAGTAAGGTTCCTATAACCACTCCAGTGTAAAATATACATTCAATCGCAATGCTTCATTATTTGCTTTGCACCAAGTTTTTTGACCCGCTGCTGGTCCAATTTACGTTTGTGCTTAATGCAATTTTTCCCTATAAGCGTCGAAAGCACGCGTGGAGGAGCCTAGATCGAATACCTATAGGAAATTTGGAATGTCTGCTCATTGCAACGGCCCTGAAGTTTACGGAAGCTAAGCAGAGTAAATAACACGCCTTGTTTTGATACCTGGCAAGATTTTTCGAGCACACAACTGTTAACGTCGGCCATAACTCGCGCGAGGCTTGCAGCAAAAAACAGACTAGAACTTGTATAGCATGAAGCCTGATTGTCATCTCAAACCGAAAGCGTCGATTTCATAGTTATTTTCGAATTTAGACTTGGATTTGACGCCTCTCTTTCAAATTTTGAGAAATAATTTCCATAATGAGTATTATAGATTGAGTTTATTTGATGCACATCCGATGTTTAAGGTTGACAATCTTTCAGGATTTTTAGGAGTTACAACGTTTGTAGGCAAAGGTGTACATCGCATTGATGGTGGGTTGTTATTTTGTGTGAGTGGTAGAACCTGATGCGTTCGAGATTAAATTCTTTATGCTGGTGAATATGAATTTAGATTAGTCCTCATTTTGAAAGTAAACACTGGTATGACCATGATGAGTATCGTACACACAAGTGTAATAAGTGAAGAGGAATGTTTGTAACTCTTAGAACTCAGTGATGGGAAATGCAACGCGTTTTGACCAATCGGTATCTTTACTTTTTTAGCTTCTAGTATTGTTGCTTCCATAAAAAAGTAAGTATTTAAAATGAACCCCATGCAAATCTTTGTACAAATGAAGCCTGCTGGCGTTGAATGTTTTATTGCTTGTTTGCAGCGATGCACACCGCACCTCACGTAGTCAAGTTGAAACAATAGAGGCTGGGATTTACACTCAGGAATAAGACAGACCAATGTGCCTTATATGCACCAAATCATATCCTGGATTCTTTCATTTCCATCGAATACCATTGATATTTTCGACAGCTAAGATTTTTTTCAAGTATCTCGGAAAAATTAACCTGGTTACCAAGGATTAGCGATATCGAAGATGCGAGATGCTCTCCGAACTGAGCTTACGCGTAGATACTTTTGGAAGTGCAAATGCCATTCCGATCTGGAAACCTTTTTTTTTCACTTCTTGAATTTTGTAATACCAACGGGAAAAGTACATACTAGATATGACCATAAATATTATCATTACTTACAAATGAGCTTAAGGTTCAGATGTAGCGTCACAAAATTTCCTTCATAGCCAGTCAAGTCTGATACATGCTTCATTGATTCACTTTGAAAATATGTTCGTTGGCTTGAAATGTGTGAGCGATATCGATAATGTAGACACAAATTAGATCATGAATGCCGACATTTCACTTCACTCACACTCAAGACGTGAAGGCGGGGATTGAATTTCTGGCCATCAATGATGTAAAGAAGAAAAGGACTGAGGTCAGGCCCTGGCTGACCACTTTCGCAGCGCCATTTATAATTTTTGTGATTACTGAAATTTTAATAGGAATCTAGTAAAACGTCCAGAAATATATTATGTCAAACTTAGGACACATATTGCTTTGGGTGCAAAAATAGTCCATAACATTCTGTATTAAAAATAATTTAGATTATTACAATTTCGGAATTTTGAGCCTAACTAGTGAGAGTGCACTCGCATCAGTTTTTACCCCAATTCAGAATTCAATTCAAAGGTTCACTGCACCATAAAAAGCCACTTGAGCGAGTACTGACGACTGTGCCCACTTGAGCAATTCGAACTTTCGACATCTGAATCTAACTTCAAAAGTTGACTTCCTCACCTGATTTCAACAGCAGGTCTTCACTCCAACTCCGACTGTTCCTTATAAGTTTGTACTCGAGCTGTCGATACCCACTTTCAAATGCGAGTGCTGCACCTTGAGTTAAAATGTAGACTTAGAGTAGATGAAGCAGCTGGTAGAGTAAGTTAAACCTTATTGCCCAGACTGCTCATCTCTCATGAGGGCGTTAAAAATGGAACAACTGAAAAAATGAAAGTGACGCCAAAAAACTTTGCTTGTGAGAAGAATGTAATTCACAAATAATAGTTTGATTGAAATTAAATTGCTTTATGCCCAGACTGATCTCAAACTTATCATTACTGATGAGTTTGTTTATAATACGGTCAAGAAGTAGATACATTAATGAAAGTTTGGCTCACTCAGTGTAAGGCTTCATTCGAAGACTTTATGATTTTTATTTTTGTTAATATTGGCCTGAGAATTTTCGATGGAGTGCGAAAAGCAATCAAATTACAATCATATCAAGAAATGATCCAACTATTAATGGTTTGAGAGCTAAAATAGAAATGAAACAGCGCAAAGGGTCTTTAACAGACCTTAGCTTCTCAGGTTGCCCTTCTCATTAGATAGAATAACAGTATTGGTATTGAAATTTTTAACTGGGTTGTAGTATATTATTGCAAAGAGTCATTCAACATTAATTAAACTTTTAGCTAACGTGCAGGAAATATTTTTGTGGAATTGGACTGAAAATTTTTCAACGATGCGTAACTTCTTATGACACTGGTTTCGACCGGTGTCAGGGGCATGTTTCAAGTTCATGAATGATCCTCACTTGCAAATACTGACAAGGCTGCCACTCTCGCACGACTGTGACGAGTCAAGGTGAATTGATTTCCGGGGCAGCAAATCGATCGGGTGTAAAGAATTCTCATAATTAACTTATTGAAGAATTGTAGCTTCAGCGTGTAAATTTTTCGACGAAACGATAAAATTACAACAGGCGAGAAATGTGACGCAACTTTAGCTCTTGAGGAAGGGAGAACAGAAGGTGTAATGCAGATTAGGTACGACCTTTACAATGCAGTCGTAGAAGCAGGTGCAGGATCATTAGTACAAACAGGAGCAGGTGCAGTTTTAGTGGCAGATGAAGGAGTTTTGTACGAGCTGTAGACGAAGGTAGTTATGAGGGCAGTTCCCGCTGCTTACCGCATCTGTTGCTCTCCAATCGGTTCTCGCCGTAGACTTTGCATGTGACCTGCAAGAACATCGAATGGGTCAAGTCTAGGCGTAGCAGCAGAGATCGCTACAAAAAGAGTTCCAGTAGATGCAAGCGTTATGGTGCGCGAGTGGACAAAACTAGACAGTGAACCTCCTCAACTGCGGAGCATTACAGGAAAAGTTAAAAGAGCAACTGAATGGCACTGCAGGGGCAAGTGAAACAGTTAAGAGACTCAGCTGGAGACTCAGTTGGGGACGCAGTTTGTGCGCCAGGTCAGACCAATCAATTAGGACGCGACGACAGCGTGAGCCACTCCTCAGATGCCCCGATCATGGGCGGTTCAGAGAAACTTCGTGACTTACACGACAACCTTCACACGGATTGTGGGCAAGCGTCGTGCTTTAGTGCCAATAACCGCCGACACAGTCGAGCGACCGCGAGTGCACCGCCACTTCCAAGAGACGCCTTATTTACGCTGCAATATCCAATGTCGGGGTTTATTAGTGATCTGAAAGCGAGGCTTTCTTCCTAAGTACCGCTCGAGAAAAACGTGTCCGATTCCTGGTCCGAGTACTTCATCGTCACACGCACCAGTGTGACCTCCGAACTTACTTCAAAAGATAACCGTTAATAGAGCCACAGAAATTGATCTTTCGATGGGATATTAATCCACACCCAAACCGATTTTTCTAGCAAAGCGTTAGCTGCAGGCTCAATAAACTAATTAACTTTATCAATGATCTATAGTGATCCATGATTAAGAATGCTGTTCAAAATTGTAAAGAGAATTACTAAGTCACTACTATTAACAAATAAAAAAGGCAATTTACGTTACTAACAACTCAGCTTTGTCTTTACATCCCGAGTACCAACTTCAATAACCCTTCCGACGCTCATGTATTTCTGCACTCATATGTGCAAGTTCAATCATCAGCTATTAAGCTTTCTCATAATTGTCCCTGGGGCGAACTGTTGATGATTTCGAAACACAAGAGAGTGTTTCGGACCAGCATTTGTCCTTCCCTTAGGTCGATGATTCTAAGAAAATTACCAAAAAGTAAGGAATAATGGGAAAAGTAGCAGCAGACTCACCCTTTACACTTCTGTAGATGCATTAGTTCAGGAACCCTTCGCCTCAAATTCTATAGATGGTGATCTGGTCTCTACACTGAGATAATGCACATCATTTATTTTAAAGGATACTCATCCTGATATTCATTTTACCTGAATAAAATTTCTATTTCTGTTCATTTTAATTGTAGTAAAGCCATAAATTAGGAGGTACGATAAACTTGCACAATATAATGCGTATTTTTCAAGAATAGTAGGTTAGGTTTCTGGTATGGGGTTTAATTTTGTAATTATTAAAAACGTTGGTTGGTGGGTGCGAGCGTGATTCGTCTTCTGACCAAGTATGCACAACATTAGGGTTGAATCCGTTATTCAAAATTGACATAATTAATCATTGAGACTGAGGACTGATAAGTCCAATTCAGTTGTTTATAAGCCTCTTATTTTATGATCTATAGTAAAAGCGTTTCGATTTTACATTGTTGCGTCCATCGCTTTTGTACTTCTAACGCCCTTGGTCCAACAGTATCGTATTGGTGTCTCTCTCGCTCAATTCTCTGAAGTGGCGACTGTCCCACCTCCCCTGGAGGCTAAGGGCCTCCCCACCTCCCCTGGAGG
>VOMN01071680.1:0-14372 GCA_014899125.1 Orchestia grillus | reverse complement strand
TGGTTCTACAAAGGCTGCTGCAACGTTCCTTTCGGTTTCTTCATCTTGTAGTGGTCACTACACACTCATGCGCTCACACGCATTGTTCTCTAGCGACTTACCGCCTCAGTTGTGTGATAATACTTTAAACCCTTCAAGGAGCGAAGGCGACCCCAGTCTTACGACGGCAAAAAAAGACTTTATTGAAGGCTAAAAGTCATAGCTTGCACTTTAGATTATCACAATGAAATCTGCACCTAATACACCACATGCACCACATCGCGGTGTCTGGGGCCTGCAGTTAATTTCAGCAGCCAGACCTGCTTCAAATTTGACCCGAGAAAAGCTCCTGTCCAGAACTCTTAAACCGACATCTGCACTTCAAGCATGCATTTTTTTCTTAATCTTTGGATAAAAATGAACGGGTGATCATCTTGCTCTCACGTACATGTAGTGTTTGTGTAGCCGCTGTCCTATACGTCAGCAATTTATCCCCAATTTGCAAAAATTTTCTAAACACATCCAACAAAAATATGCTTCAAAATTTTCCCACCGTGTGAATAATGAACACTGAGTTTACTGCTCGAGTTTTTTACAGAAAAAAGAATGTGTTTTTGTAAAAAGTGTTTTCTGAGGACAAAATAAAACCAGCAAAATTTGTGCCGAGGACCTTTTCGTGTGAACTGCGCCACGTGCATACGAGGTGTCCGCTAAAAAGTAGCCGATTTAAAATCGCTATAGTCTGTGAAATGTTATTGCTTGGGAGCTGAAATAGGTTTTTTCGAAAAGAGCAAAATCTAAAATTGTATGTGTTCTGACATTTATCACTGAAAATCTTGTTATCCAACATAATTTGATAAGCACTTTTCTTTTTTTATTCAGTTTTGAAATAATAACCTCTGATCCTCACTCTGCCGTCAGAGTATTTAACTTTAATCATTAATTTTAAATCAGGCTCTTTTGAATAAAAATCTATTTCAGCCTTCCAGCATTAACACTTTACAAACTACAGCGTTTTTAAAACGGCTCAATTAATATCGGATGCCCTGCACTAATGCATATTTTAATTATCCATCTAATAATAGTCAAGATAATTATTTACAGCAATTCTTGGATGTTTAACTCCAACAGTTGCTACGAGGACACTATTAAACCATTATGCTTTCTAATAAATATTGTTTATGAATTACTGAACATATAAAACTCGGTTTTAATATTTCAAAGCTCCTAAAACCACGATTGTAATTCTCTAGTAAACTGATTGTATATGATGATTGACCGTACGGGAATTTTTTTTTTATATAGTTTTGGAAATACCATAAAGTATTTTTCTCCGCACACTAGCCGGAATTGACTCACAATGTCAGACCACACTTCAAATATCCTCCTGCTCACAACGCCACCACTTCCCCATTCCTATATTCGTAGATGAAGAATAACTTCACTCCTGCATATGCTTCATCCCTGTAAATGAAGAGTAGCTCTACTCCTATAACTGAAGAGTAGCTTCATTCATGTAAATGAAGAGTAGCGTCATTCCTCTTTACACACTGTAAATCATCGTGAGAATACCCTCTCAGGTTCCGACAGAGGAGAAGCAGCCTTTGCTGAGAGCATTAAAGTGAATCACCATCAAATTTATTGTTGCTGCAACCAAGAGAACAATATTCATCTTGCCTTCCAGAGCGTGGGAGTTTCGGCCAAGATCTCCGGCTGTAATACAGAGTTACGAGGTGGCAAATTTCTCTCTTGAGCTCCCGAGTGTTGGGGGATTTAATTCTTCCTACTTGCGTCTCGGCCCACACACACTGATTTGAAACCAAAAGTTTGGACGTTATTCACGAGCTTTGGAGGATAACAACTCTTATGTCAAGAGAAGAGAAATTGTACTTCGATGAAATGTTATGAGGCTAACACAAAATAAAAGTGCAAAAATGCGACAGAACACATGTAGGAGACACACGCTAGTTTGCGACCCAGTAGCCAATCAGCTTTCCGTAAATGCTGTATAACATAAAGTATTTTACAGCACAAAGCTTTAAGAAAACTAGCATTTCACTTACCCTCTTTAAGTTGTACATTTTCAAATGAATCATAACAAAAATTCTACAAGTGTACGCTGGGATTATTGTACGTTGGCTAGCAGTTGGAATTAAAACTTCGTTTTTTTCTAATCTAAGCAAAAGCTGTCTCGCTTGCTGAATAAATCGATATCAGAAAGCCCCAGACTTTCGTGTTCCAGCATATTGAGCAAAACTTTTACAACAGATTTAGAAATCGCAGACGATGGTGAACATTTTATCTGTTCAGAGATTGGTTAAGAGTTTTTCTCGCAGGGCAGAGGTGATTTCTTCGTATGTAGGTCAAGTTTAAGTTCCGAGATAAATATTGAATACAAATAGGAATGATTTTTCTATTATTTTATTAGGAGTGCTGGGTATCGGAAGGCAGTTACACAAATGGGTTAAGTTGACTAGGGCTCGCAGTTTCGGCTCTGGCCTGGCATGGACCAGAATCCGAAATCTCACCCATTGAATCAGTCTTAGTTGAATACCAGTTTCAGAATACTTAGACTACAGATTTGAATTTGGTTAGAATATTAGTTTGTGGATTATTGAACAAATATTCAACTATGTTCAATGATACATATACAAATAAATTTTTGCGCAACTACTATTTGTTTTAATTATATTGTTTTTTGCGCTGTTCTTATATGTTCTTTTGTGAAATATGTTGTTCTTTATTGTTCTTTATTTTCAAATGGTATTTTTCAATGTATTGAAACGTAATCTTGGTCCTACCATTGGTTTTATTAGTTTAATTAGACAAATTGCAAACTTCTTATTCTCAGGCTGCTCCCATAAGCCGGACTACCAAGTCGTTGTTGACGTAAATTATTTAACCTCGTGGAACCACTAGTTTCATGAAAAATAACACGTTAAATTTCGTGAAAATTTTTTGCTAAGATGTCACGAAACATTCCTTTGATGAAAAGTTGGTAACATTTTAGAATTTTAGACTCTTGTGACAGGTATACGGAACGGAATTTCTGAATTTCAAAATTTGCGATTTGTGCTCACAAGTCATAGATAAAGTTTTTTTTCAGGATCTAGAGTTCCGATTTAAAAATTATTTCGCTCTCAACTGAAAAATGGAAGCACTCAATGTGATGAAGTTAAAGCCATGCACGACCCAGGCTTGAGTCGACCTCTGTTGCAGTCGATCCATTGTAGTGTACCTCGAACTTTATCACTATCATAATTTTATACAATTATAGATACTCCAGCGGAAAAGTTAGATACGGAGGTTTCAGAAGGGATTTCAGTCTGTCGTTTCATTCGTGTACGTTGGAATGTTAAACGTAAATTCAATTTTTCTGTAAAGAAATTCCTTCAGCGCATACATTCTTTTAATATCTATTAAATCGGCCAAAAAAATACCTGGCGTAAAATGTAGACTTTCATGAGCAGCCAACATCGCCAAGCACAGTCCTGAACCAGGTGTTCTCTTTGCGAGCAGCACATTAAGAGGCATCTCATTTTGTCTCCAAATTTGGTGTCTCTATCTGGAATTCGAAGAATCCGTTTAACGACGAGCATTTTGAGATCTCGGTTTCATATTTCGATATGCAGTCGAGTAATTATGTCATTTTCTTTCCAACTTCGTCACTGAAAGCCTGTTTTCTGCAGGCAGAATGCAGTGCAGCTTCCTTTTATCCGGAAAAAAAGCATCGAGGATTTCCTCTTGCCTTCTTTTCATAACGTTCACAGAGCTCAGTATTTCATCGGAGTCGCTTTTTTAATCCTCCCGTCAAAGCCCTGCGTTCAATGGAGCCGAGCTGGACTTAATTGACTCATTCACTGCAAAGCTCGAGCCGCATGGAGCATTTAACTTACGTTTCCGCCATCAAAATTGCCGTAATCATTTTGGCTAATAAATAATAATCCTACAGCCTACTTCATAAAATTTGGTCGAAAATTGACTGCGATACAAAGAAGCTATTTAGTATTTAATTCGGCGCTGCGGCATCTGCCTTATTTTCATTACAAATTGTTAGAAATATTGCAAGTTAATTTTTCATACGAAGCCATCTTCTACAATTTTTTTCAGGTTTTCATTGAAATAAGTTTGCTGGCACATTTTTCAATCGCACCTCGTATGCACCGGGCCGCCAAAAAATTCGCATATACTTTATCCCAAAATTAAGACATCATATACGAACTAGGTGAGTAACACATCATGGATTGTACAGAGCACGCAAAGAAAATTGCCGATGGTTTTATAAAGTTGATAATAATTCATCCACAACTTACAGTTGATCAAGTTACGAGCTGAAGTTGAGGAAAAGTCCCTCGTATGAAGGTGGTGTGGAAGAAAATTTTTATTATTTAATTTTTATCCCCCCAAAAAATGTAACATAACCGTGTTTGAGTTTTATCCTTTCATAATTGAAACATAATCCATACCGTGCAAATTGGACTCCTGGAAACTTGTAAAAACTAAGATACCATTGAAAAGCAGGGTATTGGAATATCCTCTATTGAATTTCTGAAATTCCCAGCTAAAGACACTGTTTTGGTAACAGTTCAATAACAATTATTTAAATTCTGGCCTTTGTGTCACGGGCGGCTGCAGAATGAGGGTTGTAAAATATTTCTGCAGCAGAACAACGTTTCGGAAATTTTACACGCCGCGCTTGACCAGTTGCAGCTGTGATAACAAATTTTCCCGCTCAGGATGGAATTAGAACATATTCGCAGCAGGCTTTGAAGGATGCGTACACGGCAGAAGCTGCGGTGGAAAATCTTTCTGCGGTGTGGGCGGCATTTTCCAATTCAAATCTAACAAGAGTTTCAAAAACCGCTGAACTTTTTCCGGCGGAAGAAGAGTCTGTGCTGCATTTTCGAGGTTTTTTGAGCCGCCGGAAAAGAAGAGATCCTGTCCTTGACAGCTGCTGCTTCGAGCTGAGTCACCGTCGGGAGTTAGAGGCGCCCAAAAAACTCAATGTGTTCAACATGGAGAAAAAATAAAAAAAGTGTCATTCGCGGTTCCCTTCTCGCATTCGGAAGCCCGACAGACGAGAGACCATTTCCACAATGGCCGTTTTTGTTAGGTCTCGTATTTTTTCGTCTGCCGCCCGCTGCAATTGACTGGACCTTAACTGCAATATTTGGAGAAACGCTGAAGACTCACTCAACTGGACCATCGCTCAGGAGACAAAAGGACTCTGTGCATCATATTTGAAATGGATAAACTCAAAGCAGTGATGCCTTCACTTCTGTGAACAATGTAGATCTCCGTCTTACTCTTTTGCTGCCCTGTTGATTAATCAATTGAAACTATTGACACAATGTAAACAATTTATTACCGCGAGTGTTACACCATTTAAAGATATGACAGACATGAAGTTCTCGTACTATTACAATGGACACTTTTTATGTATAACTACTTGTGGGCCCGAATTAGTTCTATGGCTTCTAGGGCATCCTACAGGACCATATGCTGATCATATATAATAATTATTGCTATCAATAACTGGGGGGTCATAATTTTATACAATTATAGATACTCCAGCGGAAAAGTTAAATACGAAGGGTTCAGAGAGGAATTCGGTGTGTCGCTTCTGTCGTGTACGTTGAATGCTAAACGTACATTCACTTTTTCAGCAAAGCAATTCCTTCAGCGCATACATTTTTTGAATATATATTCAATCGGCCAAAAAAAAAGAGGCAGAAGCAAAACAGCCACAAATAAAACGAAGTCGGTAGTAGCATTGAAGCAACACTTTCAATGCTTACATAAAATTGTCTGTCTAAATCTGGCTTCTACTATCATAAGTACAAACTTAGCAAAGTACCAGGCAAAAAAAGTGGGATGCACAATGAGTCTCCGAAGTCATTCGTGTGTTATTAAACCGATCCATCCGTCAGAGCAAAAGGCGTCCACGTCTGTTTCCGTTTCTCGATATTATTTACACGTGCTGCCGCTCTTGGCTTGTTGGGCTGTAAATTTCTCGTCTAAGTAACTAAAGGCTAGCCGACGGAAAAAATTATTCTCTCTGTACTGAGCTTCTCGTGCACGGAAGATTGAAATACCTCTCCTCCACGTCAGCAATCGCATAAAGAAAACACGAATTCGATAATATTTAAGCTCTGGAGAGCGATCCAACTATTTTTGGGCTATCATCGCGCGAAGATTTCACACCAACGAAGCGAGAAGAATAATTCCTAAAATGCACCATCTTCGTATCAAACCGGACAAAAGTTTTGAAGCTTTTGCAGTTCCCCAACACAATCACGGCGGAGGATGCCCATTCAAAGCTCGATATCAGCGCGCACACCCCTGCTGTTGGAGACAGGGCTATTGTGCGCAGGCGATGTTTCTGTCCTCACTTCGGACGGACGGACTTACAACTACCGGGTTCTGTACCGTCAAAAAAGTTTAGCTGGACAGAGAGTCCACTTGAATCAAATTTGGTGAAAAACGTGTGTGCGGGTGCTGATCGAAACGCTTGAAGTTCCATTTTAGAGTATTTTTTATTATTTGAGTTCAGTCTTGAGGGTTAAAAAGCTTTTATTATATTCACATAAAAAGCACAAATTTCATAAAGAATGCGCTTCGTTTTTGTTAATGTTCAGGACTGCCTTTCTGAATGCCTGACAGCCTTTGTTTTGCACTCCTAATTGCACAAAACAAATGTTTTCCGGTCAACACAAATGCTATAAACATTTGTCGAGAAATGAAATAAATATGATAACTCAAGGTACACAGGTTTATTATCTACGTTCACGAAATTGTTTAAAAAAGCTAAGGTACTAGATTAAGTAAAGGAATTAAAGCAACTCACGATGACGTTAAAGTACTTACGCATATTTGCGTCAAAAAATTCGCGTATCCTTTTTTTACCAACGCCAAAGATCATTAACACCTGGTCTTGTTGTGACCTTGTTTTCAAAATGACAAAATCAGGCCGAAGCGACTTTAACTTTAACTTTCGGAGGGCTTTAATTTAGATTAGATATAATTTAAATTCAGCAATTTCGACACAGCAAGAAGCTCCATAAAAACTCATCATCTTCTCTTCTTCATATATTGCCCATGTCGCACGTCCTTGTCTTGCGCATTTCGTTGACTAACCATTTCGCAGTGCGTATGCTTGACTAACCCTGATTCATTTATTAACCGTTGCATCACCATTGTTGGTCTGCTTTGTTTTAGCCTTGCATTGAGAACGGCTCAGCCTGCAGAATAATTAACTCGGTCGTACGTCCCGAGATAGGAATTCACAAGTTTACTCAGTTAGCAAGACAGAGTAATCAGAGATAACTTTTTTTGAAAACCTTAGCTCATAGGTTGTGTTGCATGACCTTAGGTCATGGGTTGTGTTGCATGACGTTAGCTCATAGGTTGGGTTGCATGACCTTAGCTCATGGGTTGTGTTTCATGACCTTACCTCATACGTTGTGTTTCATGACCTTAGCTGTAGCAAGAGAGGTCGTGTAACCTTGATGAAAGCAGAGTAAAAAGAGCCGCTTTGAGAGAAGTCATGCACTAAAATTTACTTTCCTAAATGTAAAAAGCAGACATTTTTAATCTATATATAGATATACTCATAATCATTAATGGTATGAATCAGTAAAACGTGGCAAAAAGAGTACTGAAAGTTTTCCTTCAACACGTCTCACTGATTCATATCATTGATAATGATTATAGTGACTCGAAATGTCTGGATTTTACGCGCAGGAAAGTTGATTTTTAGATATAACTTCTTTTGGTGTGACCCGCTATGCCCTACTTTTTATCTCAAATCTCTTTGCTGCTCGCAACCTAAACTTATTCGAAACCTTGATAAGTTTTGAACGTCTAGCTCCAATTTTTCAAAATTGGGTGTACCTTTATGCATATTAGCGCTTAAGATTTTTGTGTGTCGATAATTTGAGACTGAGTAACTTCGAGCTTACGCTGTAAGATGTGCATTACGTTATCAAGTGAATGGATGTGGGTAAATTCGGTCATTAAAATTTACTTCCTTCTATGTTCTTCAGAACTCTATCCGAATAAAATTGAACGTTTGATAATTGAATGCAAAATTGTCGTTTATGTTTAGAGTCCTGCCATCGCGCAATTATCATTCAAATTCATAGCATCATCACAGTTGGGATATACTTCACACAACTACAGAACTTGTTTCACAGTTCAGTGAAACCTGTACTTACAATGTTACAAACACTCTCGGTTCCAGATACATCCAACATCTTCACATGGAGTTTTATTTATTACTTAAATGATGACTTAATTTAAACTTGGTCATGATGCTGCCCCGCAGTAGCAATCTTAACATCACTCAATTGTGATCTCTCTCTAAGATGTTGCGTATTGAAGAATCATTCTTCATGTTTATCAAACTTGTCGAACGCATTAAAAGCTGTCAAGATATTGAGGTTGTCTCTAGGCATTGTCTACTCTGAAACAAGTACTGTTCGAAGTCATATTCATTGAAAGAGAATGGCATTCAAGCGAGAATTGTTTTAATTTTATCCTAAAGAAAATCGTGAAGATACTTTTCCGATCTCCTACCAGGTTCTAATGCTGTACAAAACTCACGTAAGCAGTACGAAAATTCCTTTGAAACTTTTCAGCCCTTCGGAATGAGATTTCTATTTTTAAAGCAGCCTAAACTAATTTACAATTAAAAGTTGCCTTCATCAGAGTTACTAGGATGTTTCTTGAGCCCCAGAGAAATTACTGCAAAAAGTTCTGACAAAAATTTGTTAAGGAATTCAGAAAAATTGCCGACCTCTCCCTCGACATGCACAGATTTTACCACCTAATTGCAGGGTGAGGCAGAAAGGATAAAAAACTCAGTAGTTTTTATTTATTTGATAGGACAACACAAAGTCGTTTGGAATTTTGTATTCCTCATGAGAGTAATTCTCGCATCTTTTGGTTCGTGTACTGAATATTGTAGTTTTGTACACAAAGGACGAGGTAAAAACTTCCTTTCAGTCTTTAAAAATCCTTTGTATTCCTCCTACAGGAGTTTGTTAGCGTAAGGCCAACCCGAAATCTCGTACCAACGAACCGTCTGTCGATCACTCCTCGCATTCGGGCAGTATGCGATGAAGTGCTCGCCTGTGTTGAATTTTTGTTGCTTTATTGATCCGAAATGACTGAAATTAGCGAACATTTTTCTGCCATAAAAGTTTGCTTGAGCATCCACAAGTGAATTAAGTCGTGTTGCTGGTGGTGATGAAGGCATTTTCTGTGCGAAATATAGACTGGAATGTAAAATGGTCAGCAGCTACCTTTTATTGCCCTTTTTGAACGATATTAAACAACATGTTTGCAAACAGTAAGGTGTTAAAGTCAGTGCTGCTTGGAATGGCAGCTCAGCTTCTTGTTGAATGCTGCCTGGCATTAAGTTATGGGAAGTATTAACGATGATAGTAATGTTACCTTTTGGATTATTGGTAGATTAATCCACAAGTACATGAATGCGGAAATTGAGTCGAAGATGAGTCGGAATTAACACATCCAAATTAATGAAGAGGCTAAGACTGAGCAAAGTTTTTTCGGGGAAGAATTTAAGAAAAATCTGGAAAACCGGAAATTCAGGAAAATAGAAACAAAAAAATTCAGAAAAATTTAGGAAAATTCAAGAAAATTTCATTTAGGGAAATTCATTATCAGGTAATTTGCTGAAATTCGGCAGAAGTTATTTAGGAACATTAAAAGGTAACTCAAGAAACACGTTACAAAATCGAAGCAATTCAGGTACAGCCGATTGACAAGAGTTGTGCTCGCGTTGATGAACTGATGAAAAGATCTAAATCCTATGGTAAGCTTATGGTGAGTTTATGGCAATTTTATGGTTAACTTATGATAACATATTGTAATTTAATACTAACATTATGGTAAATTTATGTAGATTTATGGCAAGTTTATGGTAAGCTTATGGCAAGCTTATGGAAAGTTTATGGTAAGTTTATGTAGGTTTATGGCACGCTTATGATAAGCTTATGGTAAGCTTATGGTGAGAGTCTTAGTGCGAGGCACGTAAGGTGAAAATATTGATGCGAAATTAGGTATCATTTTATGACACGATTAGAGTAAAGTCAGCATTTGAACTTCATTCCAGAGATAAGATTTGAAATTTTCATTTCGCGATTAGCGAATGCATGTACATCATTCCTCCGGTTTTCTGAACAAATTCCTGCACTCCTGGCGCTCCGGTGGAACATTTTTGGGGGAAAACTTGGAGTCATCACCGACCACAGCACTCGTAGTGCCCCCTTGGAGAAGAACTTACTGTAGGCTTTCTCTCTCATACAAGGAAATAAATTGTAGTTATTTACTGAACAGCTGAGCGGTACTTCATCTTTGCTACCCGTTTATCACTCTTACTTTTGCTGAATTACGCTGAGAAATTCTTAAAATCATCGTATCAAATGAAACTTTCAGTATTTTTTTTTGCAAGCGAATTATGCTGTAGCAATTAAAAAGTAATAATATTCAGCAATAATGAAATCTACTTTATTCAGATATATACTGAATATACTAGAGCTCGAGAACTAAAATGTTTTATGGGAAGAGTGTTCGAGGATAAACATTTCAAATCAACATTAAATGTAAAACATACTAGGTTTCAAAATGCTAATTAAATTAATTAAATAATATTAATTTTGATTTGTGGTAATTCATGGTCAAGTGAAACGAAGAAAACATTCGAAATTGCAGTCACACGCAAGTGATTAAATCCGTAGCTCGAACATCAAAACATCACTGTTTAAAAATATATTTCTTACAAAAAATTAATACCAAACTTCAGAATGATTTTTAGCGCTGATATTGGCGACTAGTTCGTTATAATTTCCTTGTTCAACTATGACGGCATGAATACATCTAATTATTGTTCTCTCTTAATTTCCTTGTTCAACTATGACCGCATGAAAACATCTAATTATAAATATTGTTCTCTCTTAATTTCCTTCTTCAACTATGACGGCATGAAAACACCTAATTATTATTCTCTCTTAATTTCCTTCTTCAACTATGACGGCATGAAAACATCTATTTATTGTTCTCTTTCAGAGCCAACGCGTGCAATAAATAAGTGAGAGGGTAAAATCCCGAGGGAAATGTAATTGCCGAGTTGCTGTTTGTTGTCAGGCAAAATAAGAGGTGTTCTGCAAATAAGAGCTGCTGTGTAAAGTAAGGGGTGTTTTGCCGGTGGCAGAAACTTTGCCTGCTCCATTTACTTCCAACAATATTTCCTATTTGTTGTATTTGAGATGTTTCTAGCGATAACACATGATCCAGGATTACTGGCGGTTGAAAATAAGTCTCAGAATAATAAGATGTCTGTTTCCTCCAGCTTATATCACTGAGGTCAGCGAGTACAAAGAGAATGATGCAGAATACATTTGGTGAGAAACGGGTTAGAGAATATTGAAATTAAACTCTATTGCTTGTGAAGCTGAGTAATGAGTTACTAATGATAAAAAAAATGCCTAAAATACATTATAAGCGATAACAGATCTTAAAACGATCTCTCTGAATTCGAACAGATGTAAGGAATTGGTTCTACAATCAGTGTTTCATCTAAGACCTCACATTTCTCAAAAGAAGATGAAAATTTCGAAGAGTTTCAATGCCTTTCTAAGCGTCTCTGGATTTGGCAACTAAGTTCACCGATGCGCCCCTTGCAACTTTCCTCCTTAATGAGCGATTATGAGCTGGCTCACTTAAAACATTCACTGCGCAAATGAAGTCAAAAGACTGCAATTAGCGCATTTTCATCTCTTGTCACTCCCACGGAACTCAGCAAAAATCTTGACCGCTACGAAGGGAATCTGAAAATTTATCTCCACTTCGTTCCTAATCTAGAGGAACATGAAAAGTTTGTATTTGAGGGTAGATTTTGTTCACGGTTTTGGAAGGGATATTGGACTGCAATGGAATAGTAGTGGAGTGGAGTTTTGCTGTGTGTTCGCAGCAATTTTCTCCCACGCGGTGTAACGCTGAAAGGTGAGATCAGCGCTAGGTAGACTAGGTCAAAGAAATAAAATTAATACGAATACATAAGCATATAATATCTCTCGCTACTTTTAACGTTGGTGCTAAGACTGAACAGCATGGTGACATCATGATAAATTTCATATGATTATAAATTTTGTATACGTACGTGATCATACAGCGATCGACCTCATCTTGAGATATCTGTCCGAGTTGTGACAATAATTTTACTCGAATGATATGAAACATCTTTTGAATTAGCTACCTCCAGTCGTACTATCAAGGAAACAAGTCAGACCGACGAGACTTCCACCCAATATTTTTGTTTCAAATTTAAAGAGCTACGAGACATTTCAGAGCCAGCAAAGAGGAAGGTAAAGGATTATTTTTTCAACAATTTTTAGGCAACGCTACCTAAAGGAGTAGATGTGTTCCAGGAAATACTACGCTTGATTACAACAGCTTTATTTTTTCTGAATTTATTTCAGATGATTTTCCCAAGGACAGGCAATAGAAGCAAGCTCAATATTTTTTTAAGTAAAAAAATGCTCGTTTCTTCCTCCTTGAACGCGGAACAGAAGAGGCTACGGAGTGGCATTTTTTAGTCATTAGTCTTCGAATTTCCCTGAAATTCGCAAAGCTTGATTTCTGAAAGGCTCAAGCAAAGTATTACGAATATTTTTGGCGTGATGTGTCATTTTTAGTTTCCAGTCATGAATTCTCAAAAGTGTCCAACAGAACGCACATGCAAGAGGCAAACATATTTGCAATAAAATAAATCTACAGCATAAATAGGTTAAAAAAATCAGTCAATCGTATTTGTTTCGGAGAACTCGATATCATTTCTGTAACACATTCCAGTGTTAAATGAGCAGGGTCGCCATTTTTTAATGAGGAGTAAAAATAACTCAGACTTTGTTTCAATGAATATTTTGGTCATAATAAATACGCTGATTTCATTTTAACGCCCCAACATTCAGGAAAAAATGGCATAAAGTACGATTATAAGAATGAAAATTTGAGGTATGAGTATTTTAAATTTATATTTTGTCATTGAGAATTCCTTGTTCTGAGAACACATTCATAATTCTATATTAGCGTTCTGAGGACACTTTTATAATTCCATATTAGCGTTCTCAGGACACTTTCATAATTCAATATTAGCGTTCTCAAGACACTTTCCTAATTCCATATTAGCGCTCTCAAGACACTTTCCTAATCCCATATTAGCGTTCTCAAGACACTTTCCTAATTCCATATCAGCGTTCTCAGGACACTTTCCTAATTCCATATTAGCGTTCTCATGGACATATTTTAAAACAGTTTGGGGATCCCATTCGGGTATCATCAGCCTGCGCAGAAAATTAGTGAACATACTCATTGCCCGGGACATTTTGATCTTGATCGAAGATCTTCTTGAAGCTTCACTGAGGAATTCACGTATCAACTCTGGTTCAGAACTTAGCAGTTCGCTAATTGAACGTAATGATACGGTGGATTTGTGGGCGCATCGCTATTATTGCCTCTGTTTACGAAGCTACTAAGACCTCTGTGCCGATAGAACGTAATTTGTGACAAAATTACAATAATCGCCTTTGAAGCACGATCAGTGAACAGCTCTAAAGTATTAAATACCGTATGATTATGTAATCTAAACGTGAGTATTTTGAAAATTATATAGGGCCGTAAAGTTATTGTATTTTTTCTTCTCAAAGTATTGAATCTAATTTATGAACGATGGTACTCTACCTCCAAGAATAATAAGAATACAAAATGAGATAAAGAAAATAAATTACCACACTTAAATAGGCTGGACTCTTCATGTCGGGAAGACACGGTTTCTACAGACAGAATACGCGTATGGACTTCATTAATAAAATTAACGGTTGCAGCGGCAAACACTGCAGCAATTTGTACAACATAATTATAATGGCTTTAGAGGGGAAAAGTTGAGCCATGTTGGTTACTTGTTATAAATAACCGATAAATACTTGAATGGTTTAATTATTTACTACACATGTCAGTGAGAGATGACTCACAATTACTCTTCTGTTCGAGAATATTCAAGAGATTTACACACAATTTAAATCAGTCTAAATCAGTTCGACAGCTTGTAAATAGGAAATTTTGTTCCACGAAAGATGATCCTAAGCCTCAGTTTACGAAAATAAGTCCCTCTAAAGAGCATCTGTAATCAGCGAATACATTCTAAGAAATCACTTTCAACGACACGAGTTTTCAATCAAACTTGCTCTCACTTATTGCACGAAATTTGTAGCTCGTACGGTAGCTATTCGAAGCCCATACCATTTCCTAATCTCCTCTTTTGAAGAGCCTAATTAGTGACCATCCCTGACCCGCCGTCTCAATATCGGAGG
>VOMN01071679.1:0-39362 GCA_014899125.1 Orchestia grillus | reverse complement strand
TTTTCTCGAACGTTACGAATACTTATTTGACCCACTGTAGACCCAGTACTCCTCATCAGGAAGTAGTAGAGCCATGCAATCCCGTGATGAATTCCGTACTGGTCGTCTTGACGTACTGAAATCTACAAGGAATGGCATTCATGGGATCGCAGCTCCAGTGGAAGTTCCGCTGAAAATGTCTCCTTACAACAAGTTTGAGGATGGAAAAGTCACGGTACGAGCAGGCACCAGAGGGGATAGACTTGCTGATCTTATCAGAATAACCGAATGAGTAACGGTGATAGATATCCGCTGCTTCCTGTAATCCCCTGAAGGAAACTTTAGCGCCTTGGTCAGATGATGTACCTCTTTCGTTTCTACGAGATTTGGTTTGTATGCATGGCAACGCTCTCCCTCACTGGTGGTGTCACCCAAGAATTATCAGCTAGTTCGACCATCCAAGGTGTGAACTTCATGTTTAGCCGCCATTTTCCCCGATTGAAAACTTTTCGGCTTCTTTCAAACGAGTGGTTAATTTTCATAGAAAACAGATTGCTAGGAAGCCATCAATTCTGCAGCAGGAACGTCCATTGTGCGCCTCCCTATTAGGAAATCGACAGCGTCAATGAATACGAAATTTTTTGATGTAATAAAATTCCGTGGCACTTACGGGGGTAAATAACGAAGTTGCTCAACAAACGTAGTTGTGTTATGGCAACTATTTGCGATACATATTTTGAATTGATCCTTATTTATGTTTATCCCTTATTTACACCAATGAAGACAAAACTTTGGCAGTTTTCAGTGAAAACCTATTACCTTCGATCGATCGAAATAGAATGATTTTAATAAATGTTTTTAATACTAACTTTTGCTTGAAGACCCAACTTTTGCCTACGTTGTTGCCATAACGTGTCAGATTTTCTGTAAAAAAATTAGAAATTGATTCACAGGAAGTCAAGAAACATTTTTCTTGGCAAGCTATTATCGCCGGTGGGAATGTACATTAATTAAGCACATAATGCCATTTGCGACATAAGCGACTAGCCAATAATGAACACGAGAACCTACGTCGCATGATCCAGTACGTTGGAGCACACTGCCTAGCCATAATCACACACAACCTTCTCCACAATGTGCATAAGTTTTGGTTTCTCATTAACGAATAATACATTAGCGAAAAGATTTCATCCTCAAGCTTCCTGAGCTCGACTCTGAGATAATACAATAACTAACGTCCACTTCCCTTTATTCTATTTCTATTTTCTATTCTGTATTTTATCGATGGAATTACATATTTTTGTGCTCAATTACTGAATACGACATGGTATAATCGAATGGCAAATCACTAAGACTTTAAAACCAAGCTACGAGCAAGCATGGTTTCCTCCCTTCTTCAGCACCCTAATGAGACTTAAGTCAACTGCTGATGTCAATTGTGCTACCTCAGATGGTTTTACAGATGGACCAGCCCTTTCAATTGTTTTCCACAGTTCTGCTATACTGAAGTATTGCTTGCCATCATTGTAAATTTTTATCTTGAAATTAAACCATAAATTTTCTATTGGATTCAAATTCTGACTGGTTGTCGGCCCCACCATTTAATTACTTTTTGAATCCGTGGTGTAAGAGCTATTTGGCTGTGCTCTTTGATCGGTGGCCAGGTGCATTACCCTGTTGAAATACCAACGCCTTCCTTTTCATAATTGTTTGATCATCAAGCCATGGAAGAAATCCATCCACCTAAAAAGTTTTCAATAGGAATTCGAATTCAGTTTCAATCCTTTTGGTAGTTTGCTCGGGCCAATTCACTCATCTCCTTGTAAACCTGTTCAAAACGAGTCTCTGGCACCACCTTGTTGTCGACGAGTGCGCACTCCTGCCAAGCGACCATTCAACAGCCAACCAGATGACCACTTATCAGGTCCATCCAGCGTTTCACGGGAATCGTTAGCAAAAATCGTACAGCTGAAATTAACTAAAATGTAATTATGCGCCCATTCAATCCTTTTGGTTCTCTTTGCTTCGTCCAATGCGACTCCTCACTTCGGTAAGGTATCGAGGATCCTATCCTATACCTGGCGGTTTCACTAACATTTGGAGCACCAGCCGTTTCAAAAATATTCTTGCTGGTAGAATAAGGAGTTTTGGCAGTTATTAACTTTATTTTAGGAGTATCCTTCAGAGACAACTTTCGTAAGTGCGCTCTTTTTGGTGCATTTTTGCGTGTTTCACCAGAAAACACAAATAATTACAAAGTACGGGGACCATGAAGTAACATTTTATAAATTTCTAGTGTTGACATTCCAGTGACAAGCATGGAAGTAATTTTAGCGCGATCTTCTTTGGTAAAACCAGATTTACTCCAAATTTTCATTATTTATAGTGATTTTGCACAATTTAAAAGAACAGTTGAAATACTATAGGTTCACCAACTTTAATGAACATAATCCAGATTACCATAATTTTCCTGAATAAATAATATCAGTAAAATTCATAATTCTTCATACGACACCAAATTAAAACGTGACATAGTACAAGGCCTGAAAATACAAAAAGTTCTTTCAATGTTTCAATTAACAAAATATGTTTGCATGATCAAGCAGAACGCACTGCAGTATCACTATATGCTTTTGAGTTTGATCCCAAAATATCAATACACAGCAATGCACTTGCTTGCAACACGCGATTGCAAGCTACCAGAGTCGCAATTGAAAACAAACTGCGCGACTACAAGTACTCAAAATTGCATTTCAACGGTTGCTCCCTCAATCAGAAGCACTGATTCCTTAGCGGGAAGCGAGCACGACCACGTCTAAAAGGTGCGCTATGCCCACTCAATATTTAGACGAACAGAAACGTAACAGAATACTAATGTACCTCCTAAAGGCATATTTATAGTATTTAACCGGTATAGAGTTGAGCGCAATTAAAATCCAGCTGCATAGTCTAAACATGGGAGAAGTACGAGGGACTGAGCGAACAGTTTGGCGACGCTTTTAAATAAATAACAGTCAGAAAGAAGGCGGTGGCCGATGCAATGAATCGCAGCTGCGCCTGCGAGAGCAAGTCCAAGGACCCCTTCCTGCCAGCCACTCCCTAGTGCTCTTTGCTCCGCGAGTGCCACAGGGAGTCTGGCGTACGCCATGCAAGCTCTCCATAGAATGCGAGCATGGAAAAACCACAGACTTCGAATCGCTGACAAATCGTTCTCCAATTAAATACTTAAGAGATACGGAACAGATACGCCCTTTAAAACTTGCCTCGAATACAACCGACGCTAAAAAACATATGTTCAGACGCGTAGTTCATAAATATTGCCGAGCTCAATGGTGAAAAACAAAGTATGCAGCCACGAGAAACTTCTTTGTCACAACGAGAAAGTGTTCATCATTACAACTAGTTTCATTTTTGTAATTGTTCATGGTTAGGAAGAAGCAGGATAAGTATTTGAAAAGAAAATAGAAGCCAAAATATTAAATGAAATGAATGAAGAAACCGAAACGTCTAGAAATTCTTCGTCGAGAGAGGAAGAAACCTATTAATTTGAAGCGAAAAAATTGCGGGAAAGAACGCTAACTATATAAAGGACGAAAACTCGAACCAATAGTTAACCAGAGTATTTACAAAGCTTGCTCGTAACGCCCATAACAGACATAAAGCGTAATACCGATACCATTTTATACTAACGAGAACAATAATGAAAAGTAGTTGGCTGGTACAACAGGTGAACAAGAAAATTATTCATTGCTCACAAAATCCGGAGACGAGAACGGTATCACGAATCAGTTGTCACGCTGATACAAGCCATCACAAGCTGCGTTGCGCAAGCTGTTACTTCACTAGGATAGTCACAAAAATTGATGATGAAATTTAACAATTTAACACAACAGACACTTGTATTCATCGCAAAATAGTCCGCTGCATATTAAAAAATCAAAACAAGTATTGAAGTTGACATTTTATTGAACACAGACAAGGCGATTGAACACAAACGATTCTACAGGAAGAAACCCCCTTGAACTCATTTAATTTTACTATCATCGGAGAGTTGAATCTCGCTAGTAAGAGTTAGGGAATGAACTTATTTTGAACTTATCACGCACGTGACGAAAGTTTTTATTAAATGTGAAAACTCATTTTGTATCAGATACAGCGATGATCAAAGGGATATTAGATAAGTAGAAATATTTGACCCATGATTATGTATGTGATTAATCTAGAAATAAAAATTCAATGCAAATGTGCACATAGACATGGGCTGAGCGGTGAACACAAAATTTTAGTCTCCCCACAACGGCAAGGAGAATCTGGCATTGCGTGAGCTGCGCTGTTGTATCGGTTAAATTGGCAGTAAGTTAGAAAATATCGGAGATTCGCTCTCTCGTTTACTACACTTCAGCATTTCAAACGCGAGCATCATTTCAATTTATCCAAAGGAAATACTTTACATGAGCTTTAACTCGTAGTTGGTAAATATCTGAGCAATATGCATTAAGGAACCTTTTACAGCAACGTCTCAAACTTGAGAATGCTGGGACTCGTAGGGCTAAATCAAGCTGGAGTGCAAAATGCAGGACGGAATAGCACAGGAAAACACACCCAAGCAGATTTCGTGACTAACAGCGTCTTTTTCATACAAAGACCATGAATAAGAGTCCACAGCTCAAAGAAGCGAGTCTGAACGAGCGTCATTGAATGGGGAGAATTTCTTTATCTTAAAGGGTAATTACGCATTTTTTTACAGGACCGTGCATTAGCGGGAAAACTCCTAAACAGAGTCTTCAGTAGAAGGCTATTATTGCATCGTAAACGACACCCGAGGTAGAAAAAGACGACTCAAAGAAGAGGCAACGAGAAAGAACGTTCTAAGAAATGTTAAATCGGAACAATCGAGCACGATTTGAAAAAACTTAGCTGTTTAAATCAAAATTTATCTCGAATGTTTCATCAAAAATCATGTCTTGTCTACATCTTTCGTCGAAAAACTATCCTAAAAACGAAAAAATATTGCACACTAAAACATTGAATCATACTGTCCACATTTTCAAGCTAATTTTCAAGCGATACAGTATCTTGCAAAAAGGATTATATAGCAGCACTAATCAACAGACGGCGCATAAAACCAATGCGAAGTATACCCTTCTAAATAAAGGGTGGTGATACATATACCTCGGAAATTTCCCCAAATGAATAGTGTCACAAGCTGAAGAACAGTTCGTTTCGAGAGAGAAGCTTCCAGTTCTTCACCACGGCCTCCTCGACACCCTACGCTAATGCACAAGTGACACGTGAACGGACATCAGTACTTTATGCGTTGAACTTTTGAGGGACATGAGCTTTCGGGCTTTCGGACTACCGCCCAGGAGTGTGCCCCCAGGCCAGGGGTTATCGAAAGGACTAATCAAATACACACCATAAAGACAGCTAAAAAGTGGAGCTCAGGCAATGCACAATATAGATCGGAAGACCTACATTGGCTGGAAATGAGCGACTAAAAGCAACAAAGAAGTGATTTGGAATGAGTAGTAACGCAGAGCATAGAAAAAGAGCATTGGTGTGAGAATATAAAACCGGAGTGGCAAATGAAAGAATCAGGGTATAAAAGAGAAATTACGAGTTAGAATAGACGCTAGAAAATAGACACTAACATGAAAAAAGGAATAGGCAAGCGGCTGGTAGCACAGATGTACGATACTTAAAGCAAGAGGAGACTTAGAGCACGGAAGGAGAGACATAGTGCAAGAGACAAAGGACTTCCAGCAAGAAAGGACTTGCTAAGGAAACAACTGAATCGGGAAAGAATGCACTTGGGCCCGCACATAAGCGAGGAAAAGCGAGAAGCATTTGGGGAAAGAAGGCATATCTCCGACAAAATCGAAGAAAAGAGCGACTTAAAGCTCAGTCCATTGAGAGCGCTCCCCACCACCTCCGCAACGCCGGAGCCGAGGGCCGCTCAGCTGAACCGGTTGCAGGCAAGAGGCGGCGGGGCCGCGGCTGCGCAGTGTCGTCCTCTTGTCCTT
The DNA here is from genome assembly GCA_014899125.1 of Orchestia grillus. Classification (NCBI taxonomy): domain Eukaryota; kingdom Metazoa; phylum Arthropoda; class Malacostraca; order Amphipoda; family Talitridae; genus Orchestia; species Orchestia grillus. The sequence continues at coordinate 33,360 of VOMN01071679.1, read as the reverse complement.
CAGGTCCAGCAGTGAAGAATGCTCCTGCAGCCCGAGCCTAACTCGGAATTATTCGAACAATTCTCCCGAAACTGGTAACGAACAGAAAAAATAAGTCCGTGCTTTAACCCAAACACTTCAAAAAAGTCGCCCGAGTTCAATAGACGGGAGAGTTTAAAGAACTCATGCAGGTGATTAGCGAAAAAAAGATACCGCGAGGGTCGTTGGCATAGGATGCGTTTGAGGACGCAAGGGAAATAAATTTGCTGAGCAATGAGATAAGGATAACTTGTAGCGCTGTCAAACAAGGGATCTGTAATCGTGCCGAAGAAACGAGAAACCACTTAATTTCAAGTTACGCCAACTGGAGGCTTAATCATTATAAGCCATTAAAACACAATAGTAACTACCAAATTATCCACTTAAGAAAATCAATATAAGCAATTCATACATAGCTGAAGTTTGTTGAGCAGTAACAGAATTCCAAAAAATCGAATGGCAAGTAACTCAAAATTAATCACACATCGCCACACCTAAATTATCATTACAACAAAAGTTCATTCTCCGTTTCAGTAAAATTAAGACAATCCGTCTATTACACAGAAAAAATTTCAGTAGCACCCGAGCCAGTATAACTGTTGGCAGAGCCCGCAGCAGTCGCCGCACAGCGCTGGAGCACTACAGAAAGAAGACGCTGAGGCCTGGCAATGTAAAACAGCATTGAAGTTTCGTGTCGTAATACCGCCATGAAACGGCGTCGAAGGAAGAAGAAATCTGAGAAGAGAATTCGACAAGGGAGAGGAAAACCGCACACCTGACAAATTAAAAAACTTATACTTTACTCGGGGGATATGACACGTAAAAATAGCGTTTGTACCATGAAAAACTGAGTCTTATTAGAAAAATGAACAAGAAACAAAAAAGAAAAATTAAAACGTAAGATTTGAACACGCATTCGATTGATACGAATTCAACCTCCCCAAGACGAGGACGAATAAAGTACAATGATACGAGCTAACGAAGGCATACTATTGGAGGACTCACATATCTTAAGAAAGAAAGACCCCTGATGTGGGCAGACACAATATAAAAAAAAAACTTATAGTTTTTGAGGTACATCTTCGAGGATTTGAAGTTTGGTTGATGGGTAGATGCACCACCAGCGCCCCAAACAAAAATAATAAATAATAAAAATAGAAACATGAAGCTGAAATACAATGTCAATTTTCAAATAAACACCATTTTACCAACATAATCCAACGAACTCGCACCAATGTTAAAAATATAACAATTTTTTCAGTGATCTTGCAGTGCATGCATTAAATATAGTACAAAATACAAGTTCACATCACTGAAAAACTAAATCTGTTTTTTTTATGTTTCCTCGTTCGTTCAAAAAACATAGCCGGTAAAATACACCAAAGCTCGGTCATCATTTATCCGATATTTAAATTTCCTATATAATTGCGAGTGTGATGAAAGATTATAAACGTATCTATGATCATTTTTCCCAATTATAAAACATTTCCGCATAAATTTTATTTCGTATCACGTACTCGAAAATTGATCGCAAAAGGTCCCCTGATGCTACTAGGATGCGGCAGGACATGTTTATTCAATACGTCATGATAGTACACACAGGTTGGATAAAAATATAATTTGATGAGACAGTTTAAAAATAATTGAACTCATTCTATGTACTCATAAATCCATAGCTACGCCGCAAGAGGAATTTAGGAGTACTAATGCCGGATGTTCACCTACTGAAAGAGCACGGCCCGATGTTCACCTACTGAAAGAGCACGGCCCGATGTTCACCTACTGACGGAGCACGGCCCGATGTTCACCTACTGACGGAGCACGGCCCGATGTTCACCTACTGACGGAGCACGGCCCGATGTTCACCTACTGACGGAGCACGGCCCGATGTTCACCTACTGACGGAGCACGGCCCGATGTTCACCTACTGACGGAGCACGGCCCGATGTTCACCTACTGACGGAGCACGGCCCGATGTTCACCTACTGACGGAGCACGGCCCGATGTTCACCTACTGACGGAGCACGGCCCGATGTTCACCTACTGACGGAGCACTGCCCGATGTTCACCTACTGACGGAGCACTGCCCGATGTTCACCTACTGAGGAAGCACTGCCCGATGTTCACCTACTGAGGAAGCACTGCCCGATGTTCACCTACCGAGGAAGCACTGCCCGATGTTCACCTACTGAAGAAGCACTGCCCGATGTTCACCTACTGAGGAAACACTGCCCGATGTTCAACTACTGAGGAAGCACTGCCCGATGTTCACCCACTGACATGCGAAGCAATTTTTCTTGATATTTTTCAACGAAACTTGATACATAGCGGCAAAACCGAGAATATATTATGCACGTCCAAAGTTATCCACAGTCAATTAATTATTCATAAAAATGTCAAACACCCCTTGTCGCAATCAGTAAGGAGGTATTCTACGTTACCGCGACGAAAATTATAACGCTGACTCAGAGGACTTGAAAAAAGAATTTAATAATGAAATAGAGTGGTAAAATTCAAAAGCCACTGGAATAGATGGTAGGTTCCACTAAGATTTAGTTTTCTCCAAGAGAAAAAAGCTTGCTTAACAACTCAAAATAAACCCTACTAGACTACTACAGATACTTCAATAGCAACTAACACCGCACCCCTGTGAGCAACTCCGAGAAGCGCAAGTCACACGAGATACCAAGGTGCGAGAGCAGATAGGAAAAATATATACTCGGCAATAAAACTTGACAATACGCTCGAATAAACAAGCTCTACTTCAGGAATTTCCTGGACGCTGTGTAGGCAACACTTCAACACCACTACTAACGACTCGCACTATCTTGGAACTGCCGGACTACAATCACGCACTGCATTGTCGCCCTTTATTCATACAACGAATCATTCGGAAAATCTGTAACGCAGGTCACTCCCAATGTGAGAGCTCTCAAATTACCGACTGGCCTAAATTGGAACGCACGCACACACTCGTCGGTACATTTTATGAACACTCTTCAATATAAAATTATCATTTTAGATATCCATTTACGACAAAAGCGAAGTTTGTTATTAATCAGCTCTACATTGAACAACTTACACCTGACCATCAAGGGGAAAATTAGGCGAATAACAAAAATATAAAAGAACTCCATGCTCGTACCAATATCTCGTAAACTTCATCAACCCTACCGAGTATTTCGTGGGTATTCGCCGAAATACTGGTAAATATTTGTATATACGTGAATACCGATAGGAGGAAAGTACTTGATATGACTATTGCCTACCAATTCATTAGGCAATCAATAAAATCAAGTAATGTACATGTTCGTCACAATTTTTACCATAAGCGAACTTTTCACTCTTTCTTGTACAGCTACGAAGAGAATATCTTTATTTTTTCTCAAAGACTATACAAGGTGTACATAAAGGCTGTCAAGGATGCAGTCTTTCCCTTCAGTCCTCACGACAATGACTATGCTAGAAATTTTTCTATGCCTTATTGAAGACTTGTTGTCGTGAATGGTGATCTGGTTGAAATATGTACGTGCATAACCAATGACATTTCAGGAAAGACTTCATTATTCAGGGAAAGATTTTATTACTCAGGGATAAACTTTCTAGACACATTGTTTTTCAATAATAAAAGTATAATATAGAGCAAGCTATGTTTCAGGAATTGTAAGAGTAGAACCCGAGTGAACGGATATCAAACTATTCGTGTTAAGGCATTGCTTGCTATTCGATAAAACTATTACCTAATCATTCGGAATTTCGTTTTGCTAAATACACTACGGTACTTCTCTCAAAGTCAAACGTTGATTTTCGAGGCAGCTTGTTTGCATATTAAGAACTTTTTCTGAATACAACGCACACAAGTATGAATATCGAATACGAACTATTTTCCAATAAAAATTGGTGATGATTCCTCAGCAAAAGCCCCAAGTAATCTAGTAAGGGAACGTTTCATGCCCAAGGATCTGGAAAGCCATGTGAGCATTTTTTCCGCGTGCATGAAAACATCTTGGCATACCGATAGAGGACGCGGAAGAAAAGTACCCAACAACATAGGAGAGGTCAGAGAGAGTCAAGGATCGTGGAATTCATTCGAATTTTCATCAAATATCCGCTCCATAATACCATAAAAACCTGCCATCATATAATAAGTAATAATTAACACTTCAGTCATCCAAAAGTACACAATACGGAAAAAAGTGCTTAGATTGTAAAACATACATTGTGAAGAAGCAAATAATTATATTGGAAAATAGAAAACGACGTAAAAATTTTCTTTCGTTTACGCGTGGCCTAAAATATAGAAAATTCAAACTAACGGAAAGTGAAATTTTTCTTCAATAGGCCAAAAAGTGTCAAAGGTGCATTCGTTATCAGCTTATGTCTAAATCAATCATTCCAAGAAAACTTTTCGAAACGCTCCAACTAAATAGAGTAAGGTTACCGCGCTGGCACAGCGCGACCGACGACCACTAGCAAGGACGGCGAAGGTCAGAACCTCAACCGCTCAACGGATTGCCAAGTCTCGCAAGACCAAATTTTTTCTAGATCTTGTCAACAAAGCAATATCTCCCCCCGTAGAGAATATAATCTACAAATGCAAAAATATTGAACGAATGTGCGGACACATTGACAATATCTCTGTAGAATATACATAGAATAAATGTATTTTCAGGTATCAAAGCTATTGACATCTATGAAGCAAACAAGAGGGGCGGCATCGGAGGTCATTTGCCCGGAGTAACACGTTCTGTAAGTCTCGGAAGACGCAGCTTAATTTTTCGTTCGCTTCAACATCCAGCAAGTTTTCAAAGAAACTGGTAAGGTAAGTTTTGAAAGTAAGAAACGTTAGTACAAGTATTTATGCTTAACATCATCCATGAAATAGCCCTCAAAATTGCCACCAAAATCATTTTTACGGCGATAGGTTGCGAACACAACCGATCCGAAACATTATGAAACTTTTTCAAGCCGAAAGCATCAGCGAAAGGCACCAGTCTCGAGACTGACCAAGACCATATATGGTCTCGCACGGATCTTCACACTTGCTTGTCATCACGGCGTTTTTTTCCAAGAATGGCACCACAGGCATGATGGTAAGCACGGCCATTAGTTTTCTAATAAACACATCGGGCCAGTATACGGAAGGCCATTAGTGTCTAGGGCTTCCATGCGCTGCAAAAGAACTATGCTGAAGACGCCTACCTTAGAAGAAAGGGCTGTCTATACTTTATGTTGCTCTCATTACAGATTCAAATATTAATGAACGTAGAGCAAAAATGAAAATGTGCAAGAAATTTACAACTGAACGCTATAAATTGTTAGCAATTAGGAAATTGTAAACCAAAATGAGCTCATTAAAACTCCAATTGCAATTACAATTTTTCGTACCATAATTATAGCGTGTACTTCATTGGTAGAAACCAGGAAGCGCGAATAAAGCCGGGCTGCTTAAATTATGCTTTCAACGGCGTTAATTAAAATATTGATGACACGAACATAGAAACTTGCAGGCTGTGCACGGCTCGTATTCATGATTAATTCAGTTTTCATCCTTAGGAAACTTGACCAGAAGTGTTATAGAGGAACGTTGCGAGTTTGGGTAAAGAAAATTTCAAGCTGGAAAATTATTCACGTTAACGAGCTACACAATAGCGTTTCTAACGGCTGTGCAAGAAGCGTCGCAACAATAAAATACAATGCGTTAATGAGCAAAAGTCATCAAGTATGTCATTTTTAGCCCCTGGAACTGAGAATAAACCTCTATGAACCTTGGAAATCAAAAACGGACAATGATCGCAAACATAAATGCTGAGAAATTTTTCGAGACAGAAAATCTGGTATTCAAAGAATAAATTTCAAAGTCTTAGGCAGAATGTTAATCAGAAGGATTCAGTAATAATGACCATAACAGTAATCGAGATAAATTCAAGGAGTTCTAAATGTAGAATTTCCGTTCCTGAAATGAACATTTTTAGAGTACACCAAAACATTTATTAATAATAAAATAAACTAAAAACGAGAAGGGATCACGGCACCGTTAAACACCGTGCACATTTAAAGTAAACGATAACCCGTATTACAATTAAGCCAATCAGAAAATTTCGGTTGGATTGCTCATCGAATGGTTCAGAGTAATTATAATTTATTGATATAAGTGACCATTTCCTGTGAACGGACGAATAATTGCCGGGTGTTTAAGAATGGAATGTATTGAATCTTCCCTCTCAAAAGCCCCCTAATTAACCTGTTAAGGTTCAATAATATGGTATTCTTCATCTAATGCGCTGACGTTACAATTCAAAGAACATATTTGAAATTCAAAGACTGCTACTTTTTTCACCAATCTCATTTAAAGAAGAAGAAAAAAACCGGTGCATCATCAAAAACTTTTCTTGCGGCATAAGTACTTCTAAAATTATGGGACTCGTAAAAAGGCATTCATATTGCACTCGTATGTTGACCACATAGTGATACAAAACCGAATAGGCATAAAAAGTACTACAAAACGATTACACACACACGCACGCAATACAGAAAAGAACATAATTAGTACCAGCTTTTCATGACCATAACCTAATAATGAGAAAAGAAGCTTGAAATTACTCAAGAATTTAGTAAATATAAAATATATTCATTACCTCAGTCGAACACATTTTTAAAAATGCGAAACACTTAACGTAATATTCTAGAATGAAAAGTTGCAACCTCTCGCGAACCAAGAAGAAAAGCAAATTCAGTCGACAACAGAGGTCAAGGAACTTGGCCCTGATCCAAATCCTGGAGAGCTTTATGGAATCAGCCGAAAAATAAAGATGGGATAAGCGGTGCAAGGAGCAGCTGCCAGAGAGACAGGTTAGGTAGGCACTGTGCCATTCTAACCATCGTCAAGAAAAAAAAGCCAACAGCACCGTCCAGAGGTTTTATTTAGGTTCTTTCTCTTTATTTATGGCGGATGATGATATGGACTTCGTTCGGAGAGTTCGACCTCAGCAGTGACGTAATTGTTATCCCTGTACTAGACCCTTAAAACGGTGCCCTTCACACAGCGCTAAAAAATCTAGCATACATTATTGGATTATTTGACTTTCACTAGAGTACATTTACTAACATTTGCAAATGTGGAAGCTGGGATAAACAAAAAACATCAGAGTAGGTCTTCTCATCAACATTGAGACTGCTTTGTAGTTAATAAATCTTCATCATAGATGAAAGAGATGGAAAATAACCTTAGCCGCCTTTATAATAATTTTTTTAACCCAAGATAGTTTCAATTAAACTATCAAACGAAAAACTCCATGAATATCGTGTTTCTTAAAATAGAAAACTGGTAACTTTAAAAGTGCTCTGATAAAATGGAATTAATAGCTGAGGTATTTTCAATAAAACTACAGTAGGCATTCCAACCATCGTCAATTTTAATTTCATGTCAAATGGAAGACAAGTTCTAATCTGATATGGTGTTTTACACTCAACTTTATGTAAACAAAAATGGTAATCGCTTTAAACTCGTAAGCAAGTAATTACAGTGGCGCCTTTCACTACGACCGAGCACAACATCCATGCCAGAAATCACTAACACAAGCCCTTTCTAGTTTGAATGGATTCTGGAAATTTGTTGAGCAGCATCGGAAAGTGAACTTGAAACAACGGCGTTTTGGTTATGATCGCAACATCATTCAACTCGCAACGAACCGAATATTGAACCATGCCAATTTACACATCGTCGACGAAGTGTTGGATAAATAAAATTGCTAAATGATTACTGCACATCAATTTTTTTTAAATTTTTGGTGGCCGTGAGTTTCAAAACAAAATTTATAAACTCAGAAGCTCAAAGGACCTTTGATCGAAGTTTGACGCACAGCTCCGTGAGGAAGCTACGTAGTATTGTTTTTGAGGCGATTAATTCAAGAAAACGCTTATCCAATGATCAGAAAACATCAAGAATCCAAAAAAAAAACAGAAGGGAATAGTTATAAAAAATTCCAAACGGACAATATTTACATTATTTTCAACGAAGTCAAGTTGGAAGAGAACGCAGAAATATCTGATGGGTGAAGAATCACGCGGTATGCGCGGGGCGGAGTCACGCAACATCCTCACGAATACCTGTTCTTAGAGCGAGCGGTTCGTGAGTTCCCGGCAATGAATCTGACGATGATATAAAAGACACTAAAAGATGGCGGCTTACATTCAAGCAGGTATTCCAGAGTCTTGGCCAATGGGAGCTTGGGTCATTATGCGTTTAAGGTCGCTAAACTGTTGTTAAACGAGTAATAAGACCATACATAGGCCCGGGTATGTTAATGGGTAATAGAACTCTAACTTTACAATAAGGCGGGCTGGATCAAGCCTTTCACGACTGAGGTTCTGCGTAGTACTAAGGCTTTAATGCTAACAGAGGACACATATTCGAACGCTGTACTCAGACTCTGTCATACAACATTCAGGATTGCCATATCCTACGCATCCCGCCTAACTACGTCAAATTGCTTCTCGGAATCATGTATGTTATACTGTAATTTTTGAGTGTCGACATTCTATTACCGGTAATCTGTAAAAAAGTAAACTAAAAGTTATGAACTCACATGGCAATGACTAAAAGAAAGTAGTATTGAATGAACCCGCAAGATCGGTCAGTTGGGCAAAAATAATAAGAACAGTAAGTCGTTAATAGAGGCACCAAAGAACGAGTAAAATTTCTCGCAATTAACCTAACTTTTTTTACTATGCGGTTGCCTTCTCATTTCTGCGGTGAGCTCTCTAATAAGTACCTGAAATATTGAAAAGATTAGTGGGCTAAGGTAAGCGAGGTCGAGTTGGAGTTGGTCCAAAGTATCAAACTAGACTAAAGAGCAAATATTTCAAAATTAACCAATATTTCTCAAAGTTAAATTCCTTAAAATTTGTACTCCCATACACTGTAATAATTAATAGTGAAAAATTTTCACTCGAAGCAGAGCTCCAGCAACCCTGAACAACCCTCGAATATTATAAGAAATGTACAAACGTAAAAATTAAACATATGTTAATTAAATAGCTGGCTTTCGGCACGAAAACTATTTTCAGTATAAAATTCAGTTAACAAAAATAATAGTTCAGCCCTGACAACAACCTTCAACTGTTTCAAATAGAATAAATCAATGAATGCCAAAATGAATGACACTGAACTATCTATCACATCTGCAAGAAAATAACAAGGAGACTTCAACGCGTGTACAGTAATGATCTCCCAAATTCCTGCATAAAGACACAGACTTTTCCTCGTCATTGTCTTTCGGAGAAAAAATTGGGAGAAGCTATCACCAAATGAAAAGTTCACAATGAAACTTTTATCACCATGAATAAGAATTCTTCAAAAAATTCTCACCTACGAGACACTGAACTTCAATTATGCTAAGTAGTATTTCCTCATTCCTCATTCGAATGAGGAAATTTCGAATATCAGGTCATTAAGAATAAGACGTCTGTTTCCCTTATTCACCATGTTTGACGGATTATACCTTTCATCTTTGCTTCCTGTCGATTCTTCATTTCAGGTCACTAGGTAGTCTTTTCATTATTCTTACAGATGCAGCTAATCGTGACAGATTATATCATGATTTAGTAATTGTAAATTAATGTTCTGGAACCCATGGATATATAAAAAGCCATAAGATAAATGCATCTCGGAGAGCTCGAAATATCAAATAGGTGTTTGGGGAAGATGTAGCGAATGAACACACTGTATGCGTCGATAACTGGTTCCGGTCTGGTGATTTTAATCTCAGAAATTAAACTCGGCGTAGACCTGTGACCAAGATTGATAATGAAGAGCTGTATTAGGAAAACAGATACATCTCAAACAACCAAACAACACGTGGGTTAGCAGAAAGATTTGATGGTTCGATTCCTACTGTAGTGGACAATTTGAAACAAATGGAAAAGGTAAAGAAGCTGAACATGTGGGCACTACATGAATTGAACGAGCACCGAATGAAACGTCGTCTTGAAACTTGCAGTTCCTTGCAGTCACGTTAGAATACGGAACCATACTTGCATCGGATTGTTACGTGCGACGAAAAACAGTGTCGCTATCACGTTTTTCAGGCATTAGACCATTTTTTTGTTAGGAAAAAATGTAACATTCAAAGAAGAATTAAAATCAGCCTTTTGTGATTTCATCACTTTTTCCTCTCCAGACTTATTTAATACTGGCGTAAACAAGCAACTGATAAAACGGCAAAAATATATTCATAAATTGGGCATACATATGATCATGCTCCATTTTTTTTTAAATACAGTAAAATATACTTCGGATTCTAAATCTGACATTTCACTCAGAATAGCTTGATACAAATGTTCCAAGTAGAGATTTTAAAAACTAGAGCAAGGCCGCATGTAAAAAACATTGAGAGCATCGAATCAGGGTGTAATTTATTCATTATTAAGAATAAAAATATTTAATAGCAATTACAGTTGCATTTGTTAAAAATTCATAGCGTTACTAAATGGCCCAAGAGCAAGGAAGAATTATTAATTGTCGACAGTAAAGTTTCGTTATCTCACTGCAAATTACAGCAGGAAGGAATTCTACAAATATGTAACTAAAAAATCCAAGATATTGTTAAAATTTCCACGCAGTGTAGTGTTAATAAATAATGGAACGACCAAATGAAAACCATTATCATTCAATATAATGATTCCGAGAGATTGCGTAAATACAATTTCTTATAAGTCGACGTGATTTACACTTGACCATCAACTAGAAAACTTAAAACATTGAACTTGTAGCGTTAAAATACCACGGGCCAAATTGAACCCTCGTTCTGGACGAATCTAAAGCCGAAAAAAACAGGAGCTAAAACTGTTCGACTTGGAGAATGACATAACTGCCATTGTGCTGGAGCGTCAACAATGACTAGTTGGTTGAGTCAGGAGAGCAAACTGAACTGCTTCAGTTTGAAGCAAGGGATGAGCAGTGAGCATGGGGGCGAAGAGGAAAGCAATGGCAGCAAATTATTAAGAACAGATATCCAATTTAGTCTGATCAAGTACCAAAGGATGACGCGTCAATCAAGCAACAACAAAAAGGGTTTAGATGTAGAACGCTGAGAAGACTACACTTATTATCTATTGTAAAATCAGAGAATAACACATGTTTATATAAAACAACATAAAAATGTCTGAACGCTACTAAGCCACTTGAAATAACCTCTCTAATAGCACTAATTTCGTATTTCATTGAATGAGAAGAATTGAATAATAAGCAAGGGACAAATAACGCAGCACTGAGAATTGATCAAAAGTTTTGAGAGCTAAAACACCTATAAAATACCATAGATAACGTATACATAGTTTACGCATATAAAAATTCGTATATTAAAATATTCGATTCCAAGAGAATGAGTTAGAAAAAATTAGGCTCCGCTGAGAATTAATCATTATGGATAGCATTAACTTGAGCTTTATTGTGAACAAGTACAGTAAAGTTGGAATCATACAGAGGTTATTATATGAATTAAACTGTATTCACCCAGAAGAAAGTGGAATATCAAACACATAATGATATAATCAAATTATTAAATTTGAATGTGAATACAGTAAAGAGTTCGGTGATTTATGCCATCAAAACTGATCATTTTAAGGTTTACTAAATTGAGCTATTAGCTCAACAAAACTCATTAATTCAAAAACGAAGGCAAGAAGGGTCTGAGTATCTCAATGGTGACTGAGCAAGAAGTGGTCAGCTAACGAAGGAAGAGGGCTAGAGCAGATCTGCCCAGGGACCAGCGCTCATTTGCACACAATGGTGGGAGGGGGCAGCGCCGCGCCGGGCACACGTACGACGTCATTACTGACATTATTTACAACAGGCCACGAGCATGCGAGTCCAGTAACGAAAAGAGACGCTAATAAAGAATAAGGTTGCTCATTAGCCTGTAAAATTATTCGCTCAGCATGCCAGCAGCAGGCTGTATGAAAAGCGAACATCTGCATGGCTTTCATGGCTCCACGCTCGCGGCCGTGCCTGGAGCCAGGCTTGGTTTTGTCGACACGTTTATACTGTACGGATAACCACACAGTTTATCTTATGAAGAAGACTATCGTAGGAATACAATACCATAGTTATTACAAGATGAATTTTATCCTCTTGAAAAAATTGCGTTTAAAACTATCTATTCAGGAATCAGGTATAAAAATTGACTTCTATGTTAAGACACGTAAAAAACATACAATTTAGATAATTCGCACAAAAATTACGCCTTATTTCAAGGCATTTGGCAAAGGTCAAAAATCATTGAAGCTCGCGTGTTCACGTCACTCACTCCCGGGCGACTTCACAATTTTCCTGCCACAAAGCATTCAGGGCTCTAGCAGAATAGACCAACACGATGCTCGGTTGTCACGTGCTGCCACCAAAGTAGTAGCATCTCGCTTAACCAATAATGATGAACACTTGGGATGCGAGGTTGATTGTTTAAAATCAAGTATCAGAAACAATGGACTCAAACACAAAGAAGTTCCAATGAGTTTGTTAAAATGCGAGAATGCAACTAGAAACAGAATTTTTGTTGTCAATTTTTGACATTTTAAATCAATACTTGAGCTGAATGTGTACCTAAAACCATTCTGCTTTGCGTTGCTTCATCTTCAAGGTCAAAAATGAAATTAAACATCCTGATGCAGGCACAACTAAGGCGATCGAGTTGACTACTCTTTCATCACTTCCCAACCCTGTATAAATATTTTTTCTGTACGAAATAGAAAGGCAAATTACAATCTATAGGGTACATATATTTTTCCTATTAATGCATCGAGCCTAATATTTTGTGAAACGGCATACGCAAGCGCAGTAGCAGTTTCACTCAGACACTTCAAGGAGGTACTGAAGCATTCAGAAATTTCCTTGAAAAAATTAAGGGTGCATACTGAATTTCGAAACTACATTCAATTCAAAAACTATTGTTCGTAATCAGAATGATAAGAATACAACAACAGCTCTAGCTTAAATAGAAAATTTCAAGTTCCGAGCAAACAATAACACACTGACAAACCCCTTACACAAATTAGTACCTAAATCCAGTTAAAATTGAAATTTAGGATGTTGCAAATACCTGTAACTGAAACAATGATGATATAAACTTGCACAAAAATTAACACAATCACTGAGATTGCAGATACTCGACAAATATACGTTAACCTGAAAACCAGAGTGAAGTGTTTTTGAAGTTCAAGCTTTCAGTCAAGTACTTTTTTCCTCCATGGAGCAAGTGAAGTGTCGCTAGCAGACATACCTTCAACCAAGTCACTAAACGGGCAAACAAAGAACGACTGGTTTAGAAAAGCAGTCGAGTATACAAAGAGTGTACGTCGCTTTTACCGAGAATGAAAGCAGCATCGTTTTTCGAGAGGGCACTAGTGGAGCTGCATCGACCCCTGCGACCCTTCCGCTGTAACGGAGGGGCTCATGGCCTCCTACACTCGACTAGTACGCCCCTCACCCCTCGCGCCCCCTCCAAACTTATCCTCCTCCTTCTCGGCCACCGCCGGATTGCGGCTGCTGCACCCACGCCCCCTGAGGCGACTCCGTCCACAGCCCCCCTGGACTCCGGCGCGGCGACTATCAAGCACGGAATCTTTACGAGTCGAGAGTCGAAGGAAATGCTGGTTACCAATTTAACTGTTGACGAACCTCATGAATTCCTTCACGTGCATAAAATGGGCATTCTTGTTTAAGTCAACTGAGTATCTAGCAGCCAAAGAAACCTCAAAGCAATGCACATAAATGGAAAGGAACATGCAGCAGAGCACAACTCAGGATGTGAGTATATTATGTTAATTATTAAAGCTAATTTTGCGACTGCAACTAGAGCATCTAACGCTCATGTATGCGGTGTAGTATAACTTTCTGGTTGGAACACGTTTTCACTTCTTCAACTGGGACGCCTTGTAAAAATTAAGTGTTCACTTCTAATCCGGAACAGAAAATTTCTGTAACTTGTCTTGAAAAAATTGAATTTAGGAAGCACACACTGACTTAGCATGACCATAAAGTTCAAGTTTAACTCAGCCACTCATGAAGCATTCCAGCCTTGGCAGCCAGTATCTGAAACGAAAACTTGAAGAAAGGTGCGGGTAAACTGACAACAATACTGTGAAAGTTTGTTGCACTAAACAATCGCTTCTAAAACGAGAGTAAAACAGACAAAAAACGTAAGCTACCGGCCAAAAATTACTGCCACAACACGCTCAGTCAAAAAAAGGGTTGCGGAATGAGCTCTGGGAAGGTAGATCAAACTAAACGGATAACTAACTCTAAAAAAAACTGACGATGATTAACCCGGGATACTATGTGCTTACCCTTCTCCAAAAAGAAACGCAAGATCAAACAAACACAACCCATGAAAATGGAAGGTCCCAGAAAAATTCTCTAACATGATCTCTTTCAGCGACCCACTAAGAAAGAAAACCTCTTCATGCGCGTAAATAACTAAGTAAAGAAGGCTAACGCGACGTAAGCTTGTAGTAGTAATGAAGATAAATGATCTGCAGCTAAATTTTCATCATGACCCTCCTATGAAAGATAAGTTTTTGCAACGTCTTTCTTGCTACACGTAGCCGAACATTATCCTGGAGCAGAAGCGGCCTACCTACGTTCATTCACCAATGGCGTCGGCTGCAAATGGAGTGAGACTGTCGCAGTTGTGACACCAATAGTCAGAGACAGTTCTCTGCCGTGGATTATGCTCAACATTTGTTTTCGTTCACTCATTGTTGCGACTGTATGACCGTTTTCAAACCACATCTTCAACGTGGATGATGGAATTTCTGAAACCATGTACGCAACGATCGATCGCTTGTAGACCGCTCACCCAGTGCTCTGCTCGTATTGTCAGCAGTCTATGAGGCACGATGCCCAATTTTGTAGAGAAATCTGCAAAGGTTTATTTTCTTATATTCATAATCAAGGGCTACATGCTGCAAGGATGTTTTCTGTGTGGAATAAGCTGAAAATAATTGAGGAGTACACAATTATCAGGTGTGCTAAAATTCCCCTAAAATGTACTGAAAATGTGATGCTTAAATGTCATTTAGAAACAATACTTGGATCGGCCATTATTTTGGTAACAACCCAATACATCCCTTCAAGTCTTTTTATCGGTTAAGCCACCAGGTTAAAATAAAATGCTGCAAAATTCAAGAAACAATTCAGCAGAGCTAAATTGATCATGCTACAATAGTGAAAATCTGTTAATACCTTTTACTTCAACAACGCACATAAAATAAAGATGCACATCAAACGAATACAAGTGAAAGATAGAAAGAATATGGCGTCATTAACACAAAAACTCGCACGACTGGGCGTCCGTCGTCAGGTTTTTGGTGCAGGAGTAAACGCAGCGAGAGCGAGTACCTGCTGAGTCAAAATTAGCGCGCAGCATCCTCTTCTTAGCAATTACTGCCTTGAGCAGCAGCAATCCGAGGGAGCATCCAGGGGCATTAAGAGTGCGATGCACTGCGGAGGCGCAACATCTCACGGCTTCTGTCTCGCAAAAGCGAATAATATGCGCCATTATAGCGCTTGAGATTCACGGTCCGGCGCAGAACGTTAGGACGTGCGCAACGAAGCGTGGTGTGCTGCAGTGCCTGCATAACTCAACTCAGCGTGGGTTTAAAATAACGCAAACCTACAACTTAGAGACAGTAACAATACACTTCATAATGTCTTGCGCTATTGGGCTGTCACCGCAACAAACTACCACGAAGTTGTTCGATAACGCATAGAAAATTACGATTCTAACTTTTCATGTGGTAATCTGACTGACAAAGCATGCAATAATCATAAAAAGAGCTTAAAGACAAAAAATGCAATAGTTAAGCACTTTTACTGACACGTTAAGACTTAAAGAAATAGAAAGACAGTGAACATTCTAATAGCAACAAACTACGACGAACTTGAGAACTGTACATCCACCGAGTCGTATGAAAACAAACGGTTCAGCGCTTACATACATAACGGATTGTGAATACAAACGTATTGCCAAGGGCGCAATCGCTTGCTCAACGTGAGCTTTACTACTCGAAACCAAAATTATGGAATGACCTCAAAACCACGAGAAAACCTAAAAGACATACGACATTTCACCAAATTTTAATTTTAATTAGCAGTAACATAAAATAGCCATTTCTTTACATTAACAAGAGCATTTAGAATTGCAATGGTCATTTGCCCCACAAGCTTCATCCTCTTTACATCAAGCTTGGAGAGCTTCAAATGTGATAGTATAATTGACCACGACGATGCAATCATCAAATGAAATTAATTGAATAGCATTAGTACTGACCACCATTATATTTCCTGAGATGATGAAGCGCGCCAGAGTTTAACCACCTGGTGTTCCTGGTAAAAACTTAATTTCAGAGCGCAGGAGGAGCTTTTTTCCATTGTCACGAGGCTCTTTGACGGCGAGATCGAAGGCCGGAGTAGCAGCTGCAGCTATTATTGAGGACGTGTTGCAGAGCGCGCTCTTGAGGTCAGAGAGATGCAAAAAAAGAACACAGCCGCTGGATCGAAGCGCGTCGAGTAGGCCCTAGAAACGACCTTGCCTGGGGCATTGAAATGCCCGACGCTCGATCTTCGCTCGCGTTCAGCAATTGTTGAACTGATGTGACAGATAGCAACCGGAGTGCAGCCATTCAGGTGCACAGAGAGGATAAAAATGTGTTTTAAGAATGCAAAGCACGCAGGTATTTCCCAATGCAACTGAACCAAAAACTTGCTGAGACTCCCTTGTGCAACTGAACTCAAAACTTGCTGACACTCGCCTGTAGAACTCAACCCATTAATAGACAGCAACAGACACCAGCAGCAGCAGCAACAACAGACAGTAGCAGCAGAGCAGCAGGTGGCAGGCGAGACGCCCCAGGGCCCAACAATCAGAGGTGACAGTGATTACCATTTTGAGGAAATTTTCCGGTAGCAAATTTGGCCATTTAATTTTGATTTAATGTTCGCATTTTATATCAAAAGATCAAACACTTAGTGATTACTTAATGCCTATTTTTAGTGTTCAGTACCAAAGTTTAAAGATTCAAGAAGCTAAACCGTCAGCCAACAGTCACACAGTGTACAAGAAAAGAAGCCAATATCAAGAAAAGCTAACTTCATGTGAACGGTCATGGTCACTTGAGCTAACAGCATGTACTACCAATGCAACAAAACAAGCGCCGAGTCTTGGGCATAAATTACTATGATCAATCTACCGATTTCGATTAAAGACTTTAACCAATACTTCATACAAATAAAATGATTTTCATGATGAAAATCTCTAAAGATTTTGTTCAAGTCACACCACATGATCTGCATGTTTTTACCCCTTTGTGGATATAGCCCTACCAGGAGGAAAAATTGGAAACGAAGCAACTCAACGAGACGAAAAGGTGAAGAGAGAGAGAGCAAGAAAATGAAGCAAGAAACAGAAACGAAGGCCTGCGTGCGAGAGGCCAGTAGCGCCGTACGCGTACAGGCCTCCTCCACGTGAGAGAAAAAGAGAACACGAGGCTCCAAAAGTAAGTTCACAGTTACTCCTGCAACGATTTTTATAACTGATTCTGCTAAAAGTATTCCATGTACAACTATGATGAGCACCATTATAACTCCAGTCAAAGTTACGGATTGAGATCATATGGTAGAAAATGAGAGAAAATTAATATATACCTTGAACGACTCAATCCTACACTTTCTCTAGAAGACTCGAGAATATAGCCCCAATAACTCAGAGCTTAGCAAATTTCCGAGTTGATCACTAAGCACGCATTGCAATACTAGATAACATCGATTTGAAACTGATAACTGGAAATAGATGAAGCATCATCAAAACCATAAGATATACGAAAATGAAAATAAGCAACGCATCTGATTTGATGAGCACTCGTACAAGCTGACGGAATGAGCTCCTCACGTCCACTGGTTCAAGCGAGCAAATCTTATTGGAGTCAAAATTGCAAATAGCAATCATTAATCTAGAGCCTCGATGGGATAGCTGTAATTGTGTCTCACCAGAGTACAGAGCGTCCCTAGCATGAGCAGTGGCCGCCGCTGCAGCCTCAACACAACCGGTTAGCCTCCTTTGTTTTAGGCGAGGTTTGCAGACGCATTTATTAATCCATACGAGGAAAATAAAACGAGCTCCGACCTTAGTTGCCACACAAAATAATTTAAAACAAACGCAACGAAGCGGATGTTCTCATTTTCTCCTTTGGCATCAAAGGTTATTTTATAAAAAAGGAAAAAGTAGTATAAAATCACAATATAAAGGATGAAAATAATATTCAGTACATAAAGATCATGAAGGGTGGAAGAAACCTATTATCTCAATGATCAAAACAAAAACTGGAAAATTTTTGGACGTTTGAAACAAAAAATACGAAATTTAACAAATGATGTTACACTTCTGTCAGAAATTTCGTTTACTGGAAACCCGGCCCGATAAACTATTTAGCTATACCTAGTAGTAGAAAGGATAGCAGCGCTTTAGTAAGTCGGACTATCTCCCACCGAAAGAAAGGGGACCATTCAGTTCGGTCTTTGAAGAACTTGGAATCTACACACAAGGTGTGTTCCCACGTAAGATTCCTTGCCCATAGAAACACCAAGTTATGAAAGAAGAGGAAAGTGAGATGCAGACTAATCAGCGAAAAAGGTATGATAATGGAAAGAAACAAAATGAGCACGAAAAAACAAAGACCCGAACGCCTGTAGCAAAAGCTGAGGTAACCTAACAGTGTCCCCCAGGGACGCCATTCCCCATAGCACAGGATAGACAGACAACATTAACTCTCCTAACCCTATTGCCTATGGCTTATTCTATGCCCCCTGAGGAGATATATAGAAATATACATTAAAAAATTTACAATCATCACTCACTGGAATTTTGGCTGAAAACTGAAACAGCGAGTCGCTGAGGCTCATGGTAGTGCAGTACAACTCACCTGAAGGACGAGAAAATAGAGGATTAGCTTCAGTTACGAGAAAGAAACTTACTAACAAAGTATAAGAGAATGGACAGTACAATATTATTCCTCTGGAAAAAAGTCATAAAGGGAATAGCGGAAGGATTACGACCACTGGTAAAAAAATTGACTTCATTTTAAAGTATGGAGCAAATTAGCAAAATAGCAAATCTAAAATAGCAAATAGCAAAATAACAAATTTAATTCAAGATAGCAAAAAGTAAGGAGAAAATTAATGAAATCACAAAGTAAATAAAAAGTAAACAAGCTTGATTTCTCTAAGGTTTGGTAGAAGTCATAACTCATCAGATGTTACCGATCATCATAAAAAATAAGCAAAATTCTCGTGCACGTCCACGTGGAAATTAAGGAATAAGCCAAAAGCAAACATCGCAAACACTTCAAACATAATTCCGCCATCCTACAGTTGAATTGAGTCATATTTCAGTCTTTTCTAAAAGTGCACACGGGCTCGAACTTGACACATTAAAAATAGTTTTGCTGTTTCTTATTGAACAATGTCGAATGAAATACACGTAAGTTCTAAAAATTTACCCGGGATTCAGAACTACTCTACAAAATTGTCACATTGATTGAATATCGACGAGCACACGGCTTATATATTGGCATTTCGTATATGTATTGTCTTTCATCCGGTAGTTAGATAAATTTAAACGAAATTTAATGAATGATATATGTATTGCTTACGGTACCTAAAAAATGATACAATTTTCTGCGAGAGGTTTAATGTGAGCCTATTAAATGTATTGAAATTTAACTCTTTTTGTAAATTAATAAGTCTACTTTTCCACACGATTTTATCTTGTGATTCAAGAAGCCAATGAGAATGTATAACTGAAATTTTATGATACATTCTCCTCTTTTAGGTCACATTTGACGTAATGTTACCACTCAGGTATTGATTTCGGGTGTAACTGATTGCAATATATCTGGCCATTGCGATGTTCATTTTATTTTCAAGTCGCTTAGGGTGTACTATAAAAGATATCAAATATCGCACCCAGAGTAATCCAACTACCGCGTGCACTTTTAAAGCTTTAGGTGTAAAATATTCCGTGAAATTTCTAACAGGACTTTCGATTCTGATGCTGCTACAAGCTTACGTATTTTAATTCCACTTGAACATTTAAATTGGAATTTCCCAATTGACAGAAAAAACTCGCGTTCGAAATGTAACTTCTGAAATCATCATAGCTTTCTGAGAAGATGAGGCTGGCGATATGTAAGAAACAAACCCAAACTATAAGCTCTTTACACACAGGGTGTGATCACTCCGAAGGCCTTCGCAATTTATAGATATCTTTGAAGTTCGGTAGTGCGTAAGAGAAAGCCCCTGTATTGTCAAAATAAACTTTTTATCGTTTAAAAAATCCGAAGAAAAAATTTAGCAGACTTTGACATACACCAAGGACAAATCTACTTCTACAAACGCATTTTCCATTTAGAGGGATAGTGTCCCTATAGCTGCTGCACAAAATTCCCGGTACCTGCTGCAGTTCCACAAAAATCCCTGAAATAACCTTCAGCCGTCGAGTACTTGAATGGGTCTAGAAGATTAGTCATTTGGTATAATTTAGAATGAAAAGTGTTTTAGACAGAGACCAAAGTACGTAAAAAAAATTTAGAACTTGAGGTTGGCTCGTAAGCCAATTTGTTGAACAGATCATTCTTGAAAACCTCGTGTTTTAGTACGCTCACTGACCAAAAATTCGACAATTACTTTTCGAGCTCCAGTGAATAGTCTTCTTGAGCGAAGCTTAAATAGGTTTAACATAGATCCAATTCCTGTGAATATTTGCAACCAATAATTAATCACGTAGCAACTGTGTGTCAGTAAACGTCTATTTATTTCAAATCAGGGCAAGATTACAATGAAGATACAGAAAGACGTCGTTTGCTTCAATACCTGAAAATGAAATGCAGCTGACCTTCTATGAGCATAAAATGATGCATTTAAACTTTGTTCAGATAAAAAAAAAGAAATTTGCTCACTCTAACACTGTGAACAAGCAGAAAGCAAAATTCCATATAGTATGATGCATTTTAGTCTCTCCAGTAAATTCGGATTAGAAGAAAACCAGCCTCAAGTCTGCGGGATTTTGAACCCACCGTTCAGTTACATATAATTTTCAAGGGCAAATAAATTGCTAAGCATTAGAAAGAATCAGATGTACCAAGCGCACTTATACCCATAATAAACCCCGACTTTTACTGCGAGGCTCACTACAAAATCATCTCAGATGTTATCAATTGGAAAAACAGTTCAAGACTCGTCTGGATTTCCATTTTCTCCCGTGGCCGGTCACGAACACAAGGTGAACGACAGCAAAGCTGGCGAAAAAACAAGAACAGCCGCACGTAGTGCAAATATCCTAAGCTATACAAGATTTGAAGCAATACAACGACTTGTAATACGACTTTGAAGCAATACAACGAACGTTCAACGGTGAGAATAACCAATACAAATAGGGAGCAAATCATGACCTACGCATTGTTGAAGCTAATTATAATGACTACTCTAGCTTCTTCGTTAAAACGTCCGCGAAGAAATCCTAGTATGGGATAAAGAAAAAATACTCATTTGTTGATAACTTTGCAGTATGCGAGAAAGGTGTTACAATTTCTGTGACATAACACAAATAATTGTTGAAACGTCATTTTAGGACCGTTACCACCCATTATTTGATGGAAGATTTATTGAACGTTCGTCAGTGTTGTAAGTGGAAACCTTGTTTTCTAAAATAAACGCCAGGTTCAATACGTAAAAAATTGACATCGTCATCTGACCTAAAAAAATTCACGTTCATGTATGAACATAGAAGACAAAACACCTAAAAAGTTAAGCTAAAATGCTTTTTACATTGCATTTCTGAATGAGAACGCGTTTTGAATAACACGATATTCGGACTAACCGACAACTTGCCATCTCTGGCGAATAGAAGTCGTGAGAATTTAAAAGAGCACTAACTCCATTTGAAAAGTGCTGATTTCGATGAGTTTTTCTATCATTATTAGCGCCGCAATTTAGTTCTAAGAATAAATTTGCTTCAGTAATAGCCAATAATCTCTAAAGAGATCACTGAACTTGAGCACAGGCTTTCTTTACTACTGCGAGTTTTCATTCGAAGGGCAGTCGGAAAGTTATAATTTGATTATAGGGCGGTGGTTAAGAGGAATATCACACCCTGTCATTAGGAAGACACGTCTCATTCTTCTCCTCCTTCACGAAGATGCGAGGACCATTTACCGAGATGCGTCCAATAGAGCTGGCATTTACGCGTCCTAGGTCCTGGAGGAGGGCACTCAAAGCTACATCGTGACGCGCGGCGATGCACCTTCATCAATAAGCGCCCGTGGAGTGAGGTAACGCTAACCACAACGCGCAAGCGGTTATCCAAGTTGCAAAATAAACTTGAACCAGCGGTAATCTAATCGAGACCCCAAATTGCGGCGTGTCAACTTATGATGGAGCGATCATTGCTGTCATCTTCCTTACTCGAAAGGAATCGCGTACACCACGACACAGGTGAGGGAACTGCACTGAAAGTGAAAGAGAACGTCGCTTATTCATGAAAACATTCTGATCGGTCGCACAGTAAATTTGCAACACCTTTGAACGCGGCTAGCAGCTCGACGTACTCAACAGTCACACTGCACGCTATGTCGCTTATTCAATTAGGAATGTTCGTAAGGCAATTCTAATCAAGCAAATTTCACGCAGTACTGAAAAATGTTTTAGAATAGACTTCGGTAAAATATAAAAAAACAATATCGCGTCACTGAAGAGCCGTTAAATGGACAAAATATAAAGAAATAACAAAATATATCCTAATGAAAATAGCACCGACGACATGCCCCGGTAATTTTTGAAGAATTCGAATCATACGAACAGGCAAGAAAAATATGGGCCTGAAATCACGGGAGACTTGAGATATTGAAAGCAACGCGAATACAAGAACGATTACACGGAACGCATAGGGATTTAAAGAACCAAGCTAAAAGTTTTAAACGAATGTGGAAATCACTATCTTTGAAAATGCGCTACGTATAACTATAAGACATTCCTCATAAGTGAACAAAATTCTAAAAAGCTTCACAGGTCACGAAACAATATATTTTAACGCACTAAATTATGCCCGGAAATTATATGCGAATAGTAAATAACCCAGACTCCAAAAACATTTCAACGTACATAAAAATATGATAAATTCTTAACAGTCCACAGAGTTTTTTTAAGCGAGTGCTAAGGTATAGTGCGGAGCGTTACGTCGAGCAAAGAAGCTAAGAATGCAACACATCTTGAAATGTCTGGCACTGAATACTCATGTCTGCAGCAACGATTTTCGTGATGATGCAAGCGGGATAGCCGAGGTCACTCAAAGCCTGAAAACGAGCATGAATTTTGAGCTTCAGAGCAAGAGGATGTTTCCGAGAAATGTCTCGTTCGCCGAATTCACGCTCCCGCACATTTTGGAGTATATTTGGTAGCAATGTCGTCCGCTTATGCATTTGATTGAAGCAACGCACAGACCGACGCGCGCAGCTGTGCCATGCCCAGCAGGCACCTTTCACCGCAGATTATCAAGAGTGGCCATCGAGCAAATTTGTCGCGAGCTGCGGCAGGCATCAACAAAGAGCTCGAGAATCACGACCGCGGCAGTCGTTGCGCTCACGTGAACGAGCGTGACTCGTGAGCGCAAGAGCTGTGCTCACTCGCCAATATTACAAACTAGCTAGACGTACCGTGCAGGTACTGCAAAGGCCAGGGAAAACCAGCAACTATCGCTGAAATTGCTTAACCATGAAATACATATTCAGTATCACACATAACCGATTTAGTCCTGAAGTTCCCTTCTGGAAAAAGAGTTGTTCACACGCATTTCGTTTGCTACACAAAGATGGAGAATGAGGAGAAATAAACAGTAAGATAATCAAAAACAATCGTCCTATTTCGTGTTATTCAATGTGTGAAAAGCATTTAATTATAAAAACATGTTTTAAAATATATTAACGAGGTTTGTCATATTTTTGCAAGTAAAGCTAGCAAAATCTAGCATTTTAAGAGCAAAAAACGATTAGAAAAATAGGGTTTAACAAGCGCGCATAATCACAGAATATTCATAGTCATTGGAAGTA
The DNA here is from genome assembly GCA_014899125.1 of Orchestia grillus. Classification (NCBI taxonomy): domain Eukaryota; kingdom Metazoa; phylum Arthropoda; class Malacostraca; order Amphipoda; family Talitridae; genus Orchestia; species Orchestia grillus. Next base: position 9,189 of record VOMN01071679.1, on the reverse strand, counting down.
TGAGCAGAGCAACAAGCGGAGACACCCGCGCCGAATGTTGGCTACGCGGAACCTAAACCGTTTCAACACAAGAGATAGAAATAAAAATGGAAAGGTAATGTCTTCCTAATTATAGTACAAACACTTACGGTAGGCATTGCTAAACTCAACCTGTGGTCAGTAGTTACAGGGCTATTGAACGAGCAGTACAAATTCTTCATGCTACACTGACGAAGACAAGCATCATCGGCATATCTTGCCAAACAGAACTCACCATTCTAATGTTTGCCCCGAGCATTCATAGAACTGAAGCTAAATCATGTTAACTGTTCATATTTTTGACGTCTTGATAACACATGTTGTTCTCAACACCGTTTAATTTTAAAATATTCTCTACTTGATTAGAGACGATGGTTCATCCACATTTGACCCCACGTGTTGCGGTTATTTTCATACAGCTGTAGATAATTAGTAGACCAAGAGGTACAGAGAGCGAATATCATTGACACGCGACCTCGCCACCCTACTATACTATCCTAGGCGTGAACTTAGTCTACATTTATTCTATATATTCGACTTTACCCTCTGTATTTGAGACTAAGACGATGTAACAGTGATCATACTCATTAGAATTTATTTTCAGTTCGATATAGTACTAGACAATTTAATCAATTCAAAGCTTGCTAGCCACATGGAATGCAGTCTCGAGAGAGCGAAAAGAAGGGACCGTTTAGAATGAACTTTAGAAAACGTAGAATATATGCACAGGTGTGTTCCCACACAAGATTCCCTGGACATAAAGACAGCCAGTAAAGAAAAACGACGAATAAAAGACCAAGAATAATCAGCGAGGAAGAAGGCATGAAAATAGAAGGACGCAAAGAGGGCACGAAAGTTAGAAGTCCCGGAGGCTTATCTATAGCTTAGGTAACCCAACAGTGTCCCCCAGGGACGACGCTAGTCCCCATACCATAGGGTAGACAAACCTATGTATAACTAACCTCACCCTATTGCCTACGGCCTATCGTATGAGCTCTGAGGGGACTTACTTTACGATTTGGCCCCTTGTGTAATAAGAAATCAAAGAAAAATAACAAGCATCAAGCAATCTGGAAACAATTTATCGAGAGCAGCCTCCAATAACTGGAGAGGCACGGACATGGCAGACGTGTGCTCAAGTCCGAGGCACGGGCGCCACTCGGAGAGTAACCATTCCAACGGAAGATATTTACGTTCTGCTTACTGTACTTATGGAACTCTTTCTATAAATGCTGCTCAGGAGAAATTCCATGATCATTTTCTTAAAATCTAAGTATATTATAATTTAGTTACCAAAGTTTTTGCTGTCTGAGAGGAACCATCCCAGCTTATGACAGTTACTCCCAGAGTAATGATGAAGTTCTTTCTTTAGAAGCTCAAATTCGAATTCGGCGGTTAAACATTCGAATGGATCATTAACTAGCAGCTCAAGTTTTTGCTGTATTTCTTCTAGCAAATACATATTGAAATAAGATACACTTACCGAGCATTTTAAAATGCTGATAATGGCGTCCAACGGTTAGAATAAATATAATCCACCAAATGGAACAACAAAATTAGAGCTTCTTTGAGTGACTGAGCAGTAAACAACGCAGCGAAAAGTTTACGTCCCTGCAGATGTTGTAGCCTGTGTCGGCTGCAACTTTGGAGTTGTGGTGTGTGCAAATAGTCCCATGGGACAAAAACACAATTCGTGAAAAATTACGAAATTGCTTCCCACAGGACTTTTGATATCGAAACTAATCAACATTCGTTCTATTTCTAAACTTCACTTTCAAAATTACAATCAAACTGATTCATTCAATTCCAAAGCCAACATTCACGTTCATAACGTAATAAACAGCCTTGTTAGCGCGTAGAGCCTCGTACATGTGTGGCAACACGTACAGTTATGAGTAAACCAAAAAGTTACACAACGCGACTGACACTGTTTAACCACTGTCGGGCACAGCCTCTTTTCGGAGACGTAAAGCACAGTCACTCCGGAGAATCAGAATCAAGAAGGAAGGCAAAAAAGCAGAATTTAGGTCAATCGCTCTTTTCTACGAACCATGTGTCCATCAAATCTTTCAAGAAGGAAGAAGAACGCTATGAAAATCGGTGAACGTATTCTTGCGTGAACACAAAAGACAAAAAGCACATGCGTGTCTTCAACTATGACCAAGTCCTAAAAGTTTATTACATCTTTGTAAGCAAAACCCGTAATTAAAAACGAAGAGTCCGTCGTACGCGAATAAGGACAATGAGGGGCGGGCACGCCAAAGACAATCACAGCTAGTGACTACACAACTGCCAAGGTTTGTTCAGCAAGACTACAGACCATATTTAGAGAAGGCTTTTAGGTGGTGAGAAAGATAGAAGGAAACTGCCCCGAAATACGCCTAAATGGATGATCTGGTTAGTTTTGTCCTCGCATTGTCGATGTAAATGAAAATTATGCGAACCACTCGAGCGGACAATAATTGCAGCTTCACATCTCGCCGTAGTTAGGCTATTACTGAACAGTTGCGGCTCATCAAAGCAACATCACTCATAACAGAAGCGACACGTACACGATGTGGCAAGGCGGCTTTGTTAAGAGCTCTGGACACGAGGCAACGATCCGACGATGCTGCACGGTCTCTCTCCGAGCTCTCCGGGAGAAAGTAATGTAATGCTGACTTTCTTCCTGTAAGCTGAGGACGTTCGTTGTTCCCCACAGATCCGGGCTTCAAGGTGACGCTAATAAGATCGGATGAGGTGGCAATATCGAGGTCGGTCGGTTGGCCGTCGGTCGGGGGGTCGACAAAGACAGAGTGTGACCACCGGCAGGTCTCGGGTCGTGAAGACGTGTCACACAAACCGGAAAACGAAGCATACATGAAGCTAGCGACAGAAAGTCACAGAAGCTCCAAAACATGGATACATTCATTCCATCAAAAACCTCGCTAAAAAATATTTCTACAATATATTCACATGTGAAGAAACACGCTCTTATAGCAGTATATGTATTAGATGAATCTATCTTTCATTTGTGAAAAAGAGGAAGAAACATACACGTCACGTCTGAGAAAAAATACGAACTTATACAGCGAAGTTTACCGGAACTTGTATATTTTTTCGTACTTATATAGACTGACACGTTCGAACTTTATGCCAGTCAAAAACGTTAATATATTCCTACCCTATACAATGAAACATTGCTTTGAATGTTATGAACATTTCTCAAAAATTTGAAAGCGAACTTGCAGACACAAACTCATTACGTAGTGGCGACGGTTATCATAGGAAAGGGGCTTTTGGGCTTACAGAATAAAATATAACATCTTTAAAAATGACCATGTCGACATTATAAGGGAAGAGATCACTTTAAAAAAATTTCCCAGTTTTTAGTCATTTCAATAGTATTTATCAAGTCGTAACAATGTTTTCCATCCATATTCTAAAGGCTAATCATTTGTACAGAGAGTATTCCTCAATAAACTACCGCTCGATACAATCTTGGGATACCAAACATTCAAAGAACTCAATAGTTCACAATTATTGAATTTGCGAACAGTGATGATGCATCTCTTCATAAGATCTGGGACCAGTCCTATATAATAAGCACCATCCAGCAATTTTTACCCAGCTGAAATTCTTCAAAATTATTTTGACAATTTTGATGAATTACTGCGATGGTAAATACGCAGGTGCTAAATAAGATTTATTCACCCACACCTCGACTTAGTAATGTAATGGATCAAATGCACTTAAGACAGTGTAACAATGATTAACCCTTTACCGACCAAGTTACTTTCGAGTAAAATAATATTTTTCATGCTACACAGATTTTCTCTCGAAAGGGCATTGTGGTTAAATGGAGAGTCAAATGGAGATGTCCTCTATCAAACAGGAGCAGGAGGAGAATACATCGAGTCCGAGATGGCACCGTTGCTTGAAGCAACGTAGTACATATGAAAAAGAATTCGTGTTGAGTGAACCGAATTCGCTGCGTGAGGTAAAGGTGAATTGTAGCGTCGAACTTCCCATCAACGAAATATTGAAGGCCTACGACAGCTGCGACGTGGGAGGGCTGAGGGCAGCGTGTACGGGCGTCGCAACGCGACACCAGCGCGTGTGCACATTTAGTCCAATGTGACTCCAACATTTACTCCAATGTAACTAGCATTTACTCCAATTTAACTCCAAAATTTACTCCAATGTGACTCCAACATTTACTCCAATGTGACTCCAACATTTCCTCCAATGTAACACGAAAGTAACTCCAACTCTACCGAATAAAATACTCGTACAAAATTTACCCCATTAACATGCATGCTCCATGACACGCATCATTTGCTCCATTAACATGCATGCTCCATGACACGCATCATTCAACACGCTTTAGTAAAATCATGTACTGCTTCATGAACGCGTGGTAAACATTCTAATAATTTAACTTTCTCCAAGATTCAAACAATTTCTTGAATGGTTTGAAACACAGGGTGTGATGTTAAAATGCTCAGCATCACTTCAAAAGCTTGATACTGATATTTTTATCATTTTTATCGTAAGAGAGAAATCCTCTATCAGTATACAAAATTGGATCAATGGCTATGACGCAAAATTGAACAGGCATAAGCTGCTTCGGTGAATAAATAGTACGAATCGATTATAATTATGCAGACACAGGCGTTCAAGTGATTTTTTCATTTGAGAAATTTCACCGCCACATTTCTTCCTACATCATCGTAAACAATAACCCAAATGATAAACTCTCAAAGCGCAAGGAGCAAGTGACGCTCGCAGTTATGGAAATTCCAGAGAGAAATAACCGAGTCATGGCAACGCTCGCAACTTGATATACAAGGATGTTCAGTCGTCCGACAGATGTTCGACCCTACGAAGCATGTATTCTGCCGCTAGCGAGCTCCGAGAAGAAAGTCAAGAAAAGCCTTCCACGATCCCGGAACATAAGGCAAACATTGGGGGTAACGGCTAGCGTTCAGTCCTGCATCTCATAAACGAGCGCAGACAACAGCAACACGGTTCGGGGGGTGGGGCAAATAATATACACCGTGTTCCGCAGAGTCGAGATTTTCGAAGAAAGGGTGAGACAAAACTGTTAGGCTGTTCGCCCTTGGTACTCAAGAAGCAGGTATTTTACAAACAGGGCCAAAGGAGAACCCAAGCAAGTTTGAGAATACATTCATTGTCAGTAACGACCGATAAAATTGCTAACCTGAACATGCATGATTATATAAATGTTAGTAAGAAACAGGAATGCTAAGATTTGATAGTTTGAATCATAGAAATGTTACAATACACGACTCTGACCGAAAAGAGCTGGCATTTTACAAGCCGGACAACACCCATTCACCTACGACGAATTACCATTTAATTGTTTCCGATTTAAATTCAATCCTTGCTTGTTGAACACAATTTTACTGCGTCTATATACTCAACATTTTCCTTTACGACGATTGATCGAGGGGGAATGAATCATTTTACACTGCCAAAGAATGATCACAGAGGAACGACAAAATAGGGATAAGAATATCTTGACACGCGCTTTCAAAGCCAACGAGTATTACTTCACGCCGATATCAGAACGAGGGAAAAGAGGAAAAGAAACTGCAATAGTTCTCAAGGAAAATGGCAATCCTGCCACTAACAGCTAAAGTAAAAACGTTCATGAAATGTAAAATTTATGTAGCTCGAAATTTGTAGGAATCGATTTTTTAGACCATGGAGCAGTGTAATTTACTGCCAGCAGCTCAGAACACTTCGGGAAACGTCACGTCCTTACGGGGGCTACGTCCACAGACGCAGGCAGCTTCAAGAGCATCGCACTTACACCCCTTATGCTCTGAGGAGCTCTACACAAGCGAAACGTGATGAAATACAATCCCCGTGACCAGACCCCACAACCACTGTAATTAGACCCCACAATCACTGTAATTGGACCCCACAATCACTGTAATTAAACCCCACAATTACTGTAATTAAACCCCACAATCACTGTAATTAAACCCCACAATCACTGTCATTAGACCCCTATCCCGTGACAAGACTCCACTATCCCGTGACAAGACTCCACTATCCCGGGACAAGACTCCACTATCCCGGGACAAGACTCCACTATCCTGGGACAAGACTCCACTATCCTGGGACAAGACTCCACTATCCTGGGACAAGACTCCACTATCCTGGGACAAGACTCCACTATCCTGGGACAAGACTCCACTATCCTGGGACAAGACTCCACTATCCTGGGACAAGACTCCACTATCCTGGGACAAGACTCCACTATCCTGGGACAAGACTCCACTATCCTGGGACAAGACTCCACTATCCTGGGACAAGACTCCACTATCCTGGGACAAGACTCCACTATCCTGGGACAAGACTCCACTATCCGCGTAAACAGGCCCCACGAATTTCGTGGGGGCCTTTGACTAACTCATTCAAAATCGCGTTGCGCATCGGGACAAGCCGCAGGTGACCACTTCCGTATTGCGGTGGTGGCCAGCCTCTCTCCGTAGCGTCGGCGCAGAAATGCCTAATTTGGAGCAGGCATCACCGGCTCTGCCTCAGCGCCACCAAAAGCCTTGAACACGAGGGCCTTCTCCGAGAACTCCTGATCCCCCTTGCCACAAGTTGGGAAGCCGGGCCCACCCTGCGAAGCCTCTGAGCCATGCAGTTTTATATATACAGGGAGACTGCATGAAATACGTTTGCAGTTGAACTTAGGCCGTCTGGGCATCCGCAGGCAACACTTGGCCGACCCTCGAATTGCTGTGGCGATCTGTCCTGTCGAGGACCTTACTGCCGTGATCACCAGCGATGCCGGGCGCAATTTACCGAGAATAGTGTGCACGTTTACCGAAGGAAAAATTTAGCAAACAGCTCGTATGACAACATGAGTGGCCATAACAAACATTAGTTCACCTACCTAGAGGTAATCTGTACACGATAAGTGTATTAGGAAAATACGTGAGCAGGAATAAATTTCTATCTAGCACACATAGTACACGGAGCTTCTCGAGCTACTTCCTGAATAGCTCCACAAAGTTTCTTCCATTATCGTAAGTGATTGATGCTGAGTGAAATGCTAGATCCGGCTACTCTGCGTTCATTCTATATCAAATATATGAAAAAGTTCAATTAGTTAAAACTAAAAATTCCAAAACAAAATCGTTCAACACATGCATTTGACGACCATAACAAATGCTCGCCTTACTCGCAGCTTACATCATTATATCCATAAACAGGCGCAAAGCAATGCACTGACGGGGTGCACAGCTAAACTGATACACTAGCGAATCGAAAAAATAATCAAAGAGAATATAAGGGAATCTAAGTAATGTGCAAATACTATCATTGCAAAATCTTCCATGAACGACGCGAGTTCGTTTTCTCCTCGCTCGGCAAGAAAAGAAGGCGTATACGAGAAAATAATTTATTTATTTATTCGTAAGCTCCACTCGACACCTAAGATTAATAAAAGCGGCGTTCCTGCTGTCAACACTTTCAAAGATATTTACATAAAATTTTGAAGCCGCCCAAAATCTGTTTGCTTTTAAAGTTCAAGTGTTTGAGAGCTATAATAATCTCCCCATTCTGGTAAGCCTGAAGTCTCTGTCTGTGAAGGTAGAGAACAGCCGACCTCTGCTTACAAGACGCAAGTATTATATTAAAAAATAAACATATAGAAAATAAATATTCAACAACTTTATTTGCAGGTGATGGTTAACCATCATCAATGCATCATATTATACATAAAATCAGAGAGATTGATATCCTTGAAGAAATATGCTGAAAATCAGTTCAGCTTGCATTAGTTAAGTTAGTCTACCGGACATCATATGTTAGTTTACAATCAAGTCTCCCTTTGACTGGAAAACATAACATTAAGTTATTAATCGAAAATGTACTAGGAACTGTGTCCGTCCAACGCCTTCAGTAATGAAATAGAAAATGCTTCGGTTCCAGTTAAATGCATCTATTCTATTTTTCAAACTTTTCGTCAAAAATTTATAGAAAATAATGAAAGGTTTTTTCTTTTTCTATTTGTTATACTATTTCATGGTTGTCTTTAATGATGAGCAATCACTATTAAAACATTTCTAAATATCGAGTGTTCGGAAACGGTATTTCGGAATCTACAATAATATCGACTTCATATACACTATTCCTAGTAACACCCAAGGCGCGTTTAACAATACATTTCGCTCCTATACCTTCGTAAGGAATTACATGGGAGAAAATTTCCGGGTCCACTTTCATGAGTCTGTATTTCTAATCAGTGAGAATGAGTCAGGAAACACAGTCCTTATCGGTAAGCTGAAAACAATATTTCATGCGAGATTTACCGTAAACATGAGGGTATCTTGAAGAATTGATATCATTTGTTCTAACGTTTTTGGTGGAGCACGTGTGCTAGTAAAAATATAAATCATCGTCATTAAAAGAGGAAAGTGGGATGAAAAGTCGAAATTATAAAATATTTAACATTAAACATCAAGATGAAGAGTTCAAAGAGTGGGAGGAAGAGACTAAAAAAATATAAATGAGAAACTTGTCAGTGAAACATTTTATGTGGGAGAAATTCTTACATAATGTGTGAGTTGGTGGCTGGGTACACGACTTGTGCACACTCGATAGTCGAAGGAAAAGAGAGAAAGAACAGCGAGTGCCCGGCCTACCTCAACTAGGAGACCAACGCACTAATTAGAAGCCATGAGTAATCCCGGGAAGAAGGGAACTTGTACAGCACCTAAGGAAACACTGGGCCTCGAGGTGGGCTGAAGGACACAGCCGTATGGTGCTTGTCACCTCACGGATGAAGTACATACTTTTGTATGCACAGGAAACCAGTTGATATCGCTCATAACACAAACACCGCGATCGCTCGATATTATTCCCTCTTAAATTCGCCGAAACATTCTTTCCTCTACGTGGAGACTCACTGCAAGTGATTCTCGGAGCTACGAATTAAGTTCAATATGCAAATTTAATACTGCTGCGTAAAATTTTTCTCACCTCTTATTAATAAGATCTAATTACCACTTCAGCCCTTTGAAAGTGACCATCCATAAGAAACTCGCCTATCTTTTAGTTCAAGTGTCACGTGAGGGTCGCGAAACCAGTGTCTCGATTGTGATAGCCCTACAGTGGGTCAAATAAGTATTCGTAACGTCATGAAAA
>VOMN01071671.1:0-11798 GCA_014899125.1 Orchestia grillus | reverse complement strand
TTCGTGGTCGCTCTTAAAGAAACCAGGTTTGCCGCGAGCTATTGTTTTAAAGAAGAAAACTATACCTTTTCTGCAAGGAAGCGAGCCGGACCAACCACGTTAACAGGGCTTCGATATCAAGAACAACCTGCTCGCCTCTATTAAACTCCCACCGGCGACATCGAACTAATTCTGACTCTCTACATGGCCATAGCTACTGGACTCATCACATTAGGAAGGTCTTCACCCACATTTCACTGAATTACCTTCAGATCCTTTTTTTGCATGAATCTACCCCGATTTGCAGTGCGGCTTTCGAGCTACAACCGTGGCGTACTGGTATCGTGATGGTATCGTAACCGAGAAGACATGAGATCGATTCTTGGCTCAGTCGAGGCATTTTTACGTAACCAGGGAGTACTTCCCTTAGAAAAGGAAGTTTTAACCACACATTCCTTACATCTCTCACCACACCAGTAGTTGTAAGGCATTAAAAACCCAACTGATAAAACGTTTTGGAATTAATAAAGGTAATTTTTTATAGAAAATCCACCACCGACATGATGTATACAATAAGCCAAATTCAGTAAAAATGTAGAAAACAAATTTGCTTCTCTACTTGGTCTTTATTGACCTGAACAAAGTAGTTGGCTTTGTAAGAAGTCAAATTCTATGCCTGATAGAGACGAAGATTGGTGATCTCGTTCCATAAGGACATAAAAGGAACTACAGTCTTCGACAGATCCTCTACTGAGCTATTTCCCATCAATATTTGTGTCAAAAAATGCTGAGCTGAGTGCTTGCACCTACATACTTCGGTATCTATTTCTCCCTACTGCTGAAGAACGGTTTCGGCTTCTCTTCAGATGGCGTGTACCTCCATATCAGGTTTGACATTTGACGGAAAGCTCACCAATCTCACCCACCTTCGTGCAATAACAAAGGTGAATGAAGCCCTTGTCAGAAACATACTTTTCGCAGATTATGCAGCGCTCGCCACACTCACTGAAGAGGTCCTCCATAAACTCATCGACCTCCTCGCCTAGGCATACAAAGGTTTTTGACTCACCAATAGCCCAAAGAAAACGAACGTTATGGGCTAGGATATGTTCTTTGTGGACCTTTTCATAACTGATAGCTCAGAATATAAGTCATAAATTAGGAGTTTCATGATATTGCAACATGAACAAAATTTTTAAAAAGTGAACAAAATTCACTTTATTTACCACACATATTTTTGCATTATACTTGTTTCATAATTTCGATTCTACAAAACGTATTGACAATCTATCTGTATATAAGTAAAATTCTAAAATTATTTCATTGGCTTTCTAGAGCGATGTACTAGAATTTATGAATTTGACAGAGAAAGATTACGTAGCAACTGAGTTGGAGGTGCTTACTGTGAAGGCACTTCAAGCTCATCTGTGACTATTATCACGAACGGCGACTATCTGTGCAAAAAATCCCAATGTCAAATTTATTAGATTGTTAATAAATAGCTCATCTAAAATTACTCCGTTATGTTGCCTGTGTTTTGATGGCAGTTTTATGTATGTTATTTCTACTTGCTCATGAAATGTAGTTGCACCATGTCTGTTAATTTTCTATTTCTAGGTCTGAGCTTCATCCTTCATGTCGTTTCCATCTGTTCCGAGACAAGGATTTCGTCATGCACTGTTAGAGTTGTGGACTTACAAAAACTCAATGTATGATGAAGCTATATTGTTCATGCCTTTGCAAATAATTATTCTATTGAAAATTTTCATCCTTTCTTCTCTTTTCATTAAACTATGATTGTTCAAAACTTCGATGATTGTTTTGCTTTGGGTGACCAAAGTACCCATGTGACAAGAATTTGGGAGACTTGTTTTAAAGTAAACTTCTGATAGTTTTTGTGTTAGGGTGAAATTGAAATTGTTCTCACAAGTTACAGTGAGTAAATACTTTTCACAGGTTCAGCTTTCTTAAAGAGGGTTAGAACCAGTTGAGAGATACAGTATGTTCAAACGAAAGAATATAATCTGCAAACCTTATTTTGCATTAGGTATGGTTAGCTGGAGGTATATGATGTGCTTTGTTACATAAAATTTTCAGTTAGTTGTAATAAAATGAAAAGTATATATAACTTATAACTATTTTTCTTTCTTAAAGTATTTTTTTGTGATTCATACTAAGACGAGTTTTTACCACATTACTGAAATTAGGTATGGAGGAAGTAAAGGCAATCAAATCTTGATGTTGAATTGTCTTAGCTGTTCAAAAGTTAGCAATAATTTAATTTTTTTAAGGCATTTTAGTTTAATTTCTCTTCAATTGATAAAAGTTTAACTTGTGTGATTTATTGCTTGCTATTCTGTCATTAGTATTTTGTTAAGTTAAGCTTTGATTTTGATGTAGCTTGCCATAGGTTGCAGTAACCCTACTGACAGCCTGAAAATGTAAAACCTTTTCTGCTCAGTGTCACAAAAAATGCTAATATTTTGCTGGGTCTGATTACAGTTTTAACTCTTGATCTGTACAGTGTATTTACACTTTGCAGGGATCCTGATCCTATTTCTTTAAAATAATCAATGTTTTAAGTATCTTTAGTGTAGTTTTGAAGACAATTGAATTGATATTATGCCAAGTAACAAAATTTGTCTAGAAACATTTACTTACACAAAGATTCTGTGCAATGTGTGTTATGCTGTATACTTGTATCTTATCTTGCTAGCTACTCTCAAGTAATCTACAAATGTCTTTTTCATTTTTTTTTTTTGCTTCGAATGTGCATTTTTTGTATGTTACTGTGAAAGCAGCTTATTTATTATGGAAATGAATTGTAATTTTGTCTAACAACAGTACTTCTGAAAGTCCTCACACTTGTAGCTGAATGGTGTTTAAGCTGCAAAGAGAAATTCTTAAGGGGGCTGCTAAGAGATATTTAAGTTATGTTCAGTCACATTTCCAGGAAATTAATTGATATTGGGAAAGAAATAAGAGCATTTTTTTTTAATGTTGATATTCAAAAGTTTCATTTACTTTCTAATATTCATCTAGAATTATTTACAAATTTGAAACAATATTAGTTTCTTATTTTTGAATATTTCATTTTCAGTAGGTTATATTTAAAATTTTAAGTGTTTATTTTAAGATCTATTCCTCAAATTTTTGGTTTCAAAAAATACTTTTTAGCCTTGAGTATATAATTAAAGAAATATTTGTAATTGCCTACTTTATATTATTTTTTGCTTTTTATAACATATATAGATTATGTATAGATGTTTTTATTGTATAAATAACAATTGATGACCAGGATATAAGAAGTTGAATACTGAATTTAACATGGAGCTCATTTTTCCTAAGGCATGCATTAGTCTGGCTAATGGAAGAAGATAAAGGAAGGCTTACTGTTAAGAGACTTTAAACCTTGCAGTTAACAATTCATAGTAATCTTACTAAATTCCCCTGAGGGTGTATAGGATAGGCAACAGTGTTAGTTATGTTTGCCTTTTATATGTTAAAGGGAATTTGAACTCCAGAGGCACTGCTAGATTATCTCAGCTATAGATAGGCTTCAGGACTTTTATCTCTTGTGCCCACTTGCTTCTTTTTATTTTCATGCCATCTTTACTGATTGTTCTTATCTTTTTTCCTCTTCTTTCTTAACCTGCATTTTCTATGTGCAGGAGAATCTGTGTAGGAACACACTTGTTTATAAATTCCTAATTTTCTTAAGTCTCTACTAATTATCCCTTCTTTTTGTTCTCTATTAATTGCATTTTATGTTAATAGAGAGCTTTAAACCAATCCATAATTTAATTCTAATCTGAATAGTGGTCACCTATAATATCTGGTGCATTTTTGTATAACTCTTCTTAAGTTACCTTAGTCATAAATAGGCCTTTAGGCCTTCTGTCCTACAAGCTCACTTTTTTTGTTCACTTTTTATATCTTCTTTGCAATCTCTTCTTTGTCTTTTCTTCCTCTTCTTTCTCCACTTACTGTTTCTGTGTATAGGGGATCTTGTGCAGGAATACATCTTGGGGTTCCTCATTTTTTAAAGTCCATACTAAATAGCTCCTTCTTTTGTTTTAATGGAGTCAGAGTTGTTGAATTATTTCTATGTATAATGCTATTACTATTAGTGGATAACTATTTTTAAGGAAAAATTTGCCTTGTGGAATGAGATGCTTACTCATTTTGCCGAGTCATGCTGCACTGAGCAGTACATAGCTAAAACTTCTTATGAATTCAAACAAGAATTTTAAGCTAGGTAGTGTCAAAACCTGGCTATAAGAATTGGTGTGAAGTTCAGTGGCATGTCTAATTTATTGTTGAATTAAATTATTTTTTGTTTTCAGATTTTCACTCTGTAATATTCTGAGAAGTTTTGTTACAGTAAAGTTAGCAACTTTGTCAAACCTTGGACATGGATCCACCTCCTGGGAATACAAATTCAGGTAATATATTTTTTGCCTTTGCCTAAGAAACTGTTTGTTGTGGCCAAACATTTATGCAGGTATAATGGGAAACAAACTTTTAAAATCTATGTACTACTTTTATATTTGGTAGTTTACTTAGAATGTACTGTCCATGTGTAGGTATTGCTTTCTGTAGTAGAAATCAAAAATATGAATTTTTAGGTATGGGTCAAGTGCATTTCATGCTTAGAAGTTGTGAAAGTTCTTTACTTTAAAAATTAGTAGGCTAGCAGTAGTAGACTGATATATCGGTAAATTATTAATTCATTTGTAATTCGTTTGAATCATTTGAATTTTTTTATAATGTGTATTAGTTATCTTGATTATTTTGAATCTTTACCAAAATTCTGTGCTTCATTTTTAGTGAGGTTATTTTTTTTACTCATTTGTTATTAATTCCTGTAATTTTGCAGGTGCGGCATTCCATCCATCAGGAGCCTATGGACAGTTCTCAAACCGCCACTCGAGTGGCCCTGACGGTGGCTACCAGACTCCTATGCTTAGTGCTGCTCAGTCTAACAATGATTTTGCCCATGACAATTACATGTACGTTCAAAGTCCATATGAAGGTCATCCTGGAACCTACCCAACTTTCCTCAACTCCACATTAGTGTACAACAGTGAAGATTGTTCTGCTTACAATTATAGTAATTCAGCCATGCTGTTTGGATATGCTGGTGAAGCAGCCCCTCCATATGGCATTGCAAGTTCGGATTACTACGGCTATGGAGGACAGTCATACAGGATGCATGCACCTCAAAGCCCACAAGGTAATGAGAGTGTTAGTGCAGCACAGGGTGTGATTGACCAGGTGTCCAGTGGCACTACATTTTATATCTCTTCTCCACCTGTGACTGCTGACCAACAGAACAGCCTAAATTCCGCTAGACCATCTTCCGAGAACAGGATTACGCAACAGGCAAATGGAGGAGGAGCTTTTAATAGCACCAATGCATTTTCCAGTAGTAAGGGAAATAATGGAATAGATAGTGGCAGAAATATTGAGGAACTTCCTCCTGCACGTCAGAATGCTAGTGCTGAGGACCTCAATAATGCTGCTGATGCTGTAGCTGGACTAGGCATCACAAACAACTACGGAAGAAGAGGCAAACAAACTCGTCAAAATCGGGGTGCCCTTGCAAATTATGACGATTTTACAAGTGACTCTTCAAAAAATTACGGTTATTTCAATGGTAATAACCGTAGAGGTCGGAGAGGCAACACTTATGCCAACTTGGACAGGTGGGAAGGCTATGATGGTAATAGAGGGAGAGGAAACGGAATGAGAGGCGTTAGAGTTAGTCGTGGTGGACGAGGAGCTATGAGAGGCCGGTTTCAGGAGAGCCGTTCTCACGAGGAGATTGAAGAAGAGAAAAGCAGAGGTCGCAGTGAAGCTTTAGCTCAGGCTTCAGCTTTTATGGGTCCACAACAGAGCTATGTCCAGTTGGGTGCTGTGGGAGCTCCAGCGTATCATGATAACAGAGGAAGAAACGGAAGAGAAGGCAGGCAGCAAGGGTCTCAAAAGAAGAATGTTGATTCAGAAAGGGATGCTGGCCATGACACTGGTGATCACGTTGATAGAACAGGCCCAAGAGGTCGGGGTCGCGGACGCCGAAGAGGAAAACAGAACGAATATTCTGAACAAGAAAGACGGTATGGCTATGGCAGGGAGTTTAATGCTCGTCAAGACCATCAACGAAATGGAAATGAGACCAAAAACTATCCCACTTACCATAGAAGTGGAAGTAGGCAATCGCCCGAAAATGAAGAAAAAGAGAGGTTCAATGAAGCCCCTCTTCAGCTAATGAATGTGCATGGTGCAGGGTCCAGGGCCCCTCGAGGCAGGCCCTGCTTCGCTGCTGGCCGGGGGGACAGCGAGGAAGATGTGAGGAACCAGCGGGAGCAGCTCATTGAAATGCTCAGAAAAGGCAGTTACGAGTGTGTCGTGTGCTGTGACCGCGTCCGACCGCAGCAGGCCATCTGGTCGTGCTCTACATGCTTCAATTGCTTCCATCTGGGGTGCATCAAAAAGTGGGCTAATTCTTCTCTGCAAGAGGGAGGTGAGTCTATGGCTGGCAGGCCTTCAAACCGTGCGTAAAGGGATGAATGTTTTCGTTTGTTCACTTTCGAGATATGTTGAAGGGATTTTTGTTCCAGTACAAGAATATTCAATGGATTAGTTTGAATGTTGGTTCTCCTTTGAGTAATGTTTTTTATTGAGTAGTGGTGAGTCATGAAATAAAATGTTTTGTTGTTTTCTGCTTCTTGCGTAGCAGTATTCTAATATTTTGGCTGTTAAATTTTGTTAGTTTTTTTTCCTTGTTTGTTTGCATTGTTACCTTCTAGTTTGTTTCTTTTTTCTCTTACTTTTCTCTTAATTATTCTACATTTTTATAGTGTTGCTCCTCATGATTTTTTGTTTCTTTTTCTGTTCTTTATTCTTTTTCAACTTGCTTTACTATTTCTTTGCTTTTGTGGTCTCTCTCATCTTTACTGTTATTTTTTTTATTTTTTCTATATTCTTTCATTTGTTATTTCTTGTTTCCTTCACTTTTATTTTATGCTTTTTTGTTATTTTTTTGTCAGTGTTTTCATTTTGTATTGTAAGTTTTCTTGTTTTTCTCCATATTTAAATAAATTATGAACCATTTTCTCCATCATGCCATTCATTTGATTTTTTACAATACTTTTACCTATTGTCAATTAACCTATTTCTCTCCTTCAGATTTTCTGTTATTTTCAGTTTCTGTTTTTGCTTCTCTTTTTATTTAATGCTCCTTTATTTAATTTTTCATTTGTGGCTTATTGTTCTTTTAATTTTCTTTCTGATCTACATCTTTTTTCTTACAGAGTATGTAACTTTTATTTTTTGTCCCTTTCTTAATTTTGCCCTTTTTCCATTTTTCGTCACCCCCTCTATCTTCTTTTGCACACCTCTGTCCTTTTTTCTTTCATTGTTATTTTTGCTTAGTTTATGTCATTTGCTTTTTATCTTTCTTTGTCTTTTCTTTTCGTTTTTTCTTTCTCTTTGTTTGATCTTCTTTAAGTATACAATGTTGTTGATGACCAATACAAGACTTGCTAGCTATCATTCCATTGCGACTATTTTTAAAATTGTGAAATTTTCAGGCTGGCGGTGCCCTACCTGCAACGACCAAAACACGTCTCGTCCCAACGCCTACAAATGCTTCTGCGGCAAGCTGCGTGAGCCCGAGTATAACCACACAGACATCCCGCACTCGTGCGGGGAGCTGTGCGGCCGCAGCAAAGACGCCTGGTGTGTGCACAAGTGCAATGAACTCTGTCACCCTGGACCCTGCCCGCCTTGCATGACCTTTATTAAGAAGAGCTGCGGTTGTGGCGCGGTCACCAAAGATGTGCGCTGCAGCAACGGAAATGAAGCTTTGCTCTGTGCGGGTGTATGTGGCAAGAAGCTTTCTTGCACTGCCCACACGTGCCCTCTTTCGTGCCACACTGGTGCTTGCAAGGACTGTGCTGCCACTGTCGAGCAGGTCTGCTATTGCACGAAGAACAGTCGGGCTGTCAAGTGTGACAGTCAAAGCCATGAGGTGACTGCGTATGAGTGTGACCAGATCTGTGGTAAGACTTTGGACTGTGGTCACCACAAGTGTGGGAGGAAGTGTCACGAGGGCGCGTGCGAGGTTTGCCAGCTCACTCTCGAGATGGTGACCACTTGCCCCTGTGGTAAAAGATCACTGAAGGAACTTTACGATGAGGCTCTCAGCAAAGAGGGTGGCAACGCCTCAAGTATTGCTTCAGAAGAAAAGTCAAGTAAAAGTAACTCTGAGAACCTGCACAACAGCAAAGACTCTGACTCAGTGGGTGATGAGTCCTCTTCAGAAAAATTAATCATGAGAAGAGAAACCTGCTCTGACCCTATACCCACGTGTGGCTCCGTGTGTGGTAAACGACTAAAGTGTGGGAAGCCTGGTTCTTTCCACACCTGTCAAGTGGAGTGCCACGAGGGGCCATGTCCTGTGTGTCCCCTGAGCACCCCTGTCCGCTGCCGCTGTGGCAACATGGACCAGAACCTGCCATGTGAGCAGCTCACCACCAAAGCAGACGAGGTGACGTGCCAAAAGCAGTGCAAGAGAATCAGGTTCTGCGGTCGTCACAAGTGTGGCATCAAGTGCTGCATTGATGTGGACCATGTGTGCCACCTCAAGTGTGGCAGGTGGCTCTCTTGTGGAAAGCACAAGTGCAGCCAGGAGTGCCACAGAGGCAACTGTCAGAGGTGGGTCGTGCTTCACCACCCGGGGTGGTGTTCTGAGGTGCTTGTTGTTGTTGTTACCCAGGATAGGATTGCAAGTCTACAGCAAACGTAAATGTTCAAAAATATTTTGTCAGTGAGTGTAAGAGTAAGAATTCATAGTAAGACGAGAACTGTAGTCTAGTTACAGCGAAATTCACTGTCCCAGTCAAAGAAATTTACCTCGACCTTTCAGGTTATGTCGATAATTCAATAAATTTGAGCTACAGCCGAATGCATTTTCCCAATCTGAAAAAATTTCCCAGCAACATTAACAATTGCGAACGTTGTGCAGGTGCCTGGAAGTGTCATGGGACGACCTGAGCTGCCACTGTGGCAGTAGCTCCATTCCTGCCCCTGTGCCATGTGGCACCAAGCCGCCTAGCTGTGGCAACGTGAGTTGCTTCTTGGGAGAGGATTTTGCTCGTATAGATGCAGCCAAGATATTTCAGTTTTCAGTGTACGTTCACTGCAGACTAAAGATCAAAGTGAGAGCTAGTTTTCACGTTCAACTTAACTCATTCTTTGCTTGGGGTTTTTGCTTTGTGCGACAAGTAAGCTGCGCTGAGAATAATCAACTTCTGAGGAAGTGCTGATTCAGGTTCAGGAACGCGTTATATTGCAATAGTGTTGCATTTCATTTGGTGGATAGGAAGCTTGAAATTAACTAATAATAATTTGAGCTTCGACAGCTTCTTCAACTCCTGCTTATTGTTTACCGGTATGCACCAGATGTGAGTGTTAATGTTACAGCTGAATTGACTGTTGACGAGGGGTCGTTTTAACAGTTGCTTTTGTCTCCATATGAATTGAGACACTTGATGTATTTATGCTATAGATGTTGGAATCTGGCTAACATACATGTACTGGTTGCGTACGACTTGTAATTTAAAACTTTTTTACTGATGATATTCTGGATAAGGGTTTTTTGAGTCGGATGTAATATAGTTATGCTCGTGCCTTCATGGTTATTAGTGCATGGGCGTATGCGATTCCGGTGAATCCCCTGCTAGTGCTGGACCTATGACTTGCCTGTAATCATTCTCGGAATACCTGCGGAGAGGAGAGACGGCTAAAATCATAAAATCAATACTAAGTTAGAGGGACTTAGGCTTCAATGTACAAGGCTTCATTTCCTTTCAGTTTTTGATTTGAACCATAAGCTACTACGACTACAGATAGTTAGTGAAATACGATTTTATTTTTTTTTGCAATACCTATTCGAGGTGTATTATAGGTTATGATGAAGAATCTGAGGTGTTGACCATGGTTATTTTGCCAACTGTTGTTAACAACTGAACTCACAGTTTTCTTTCTCACTTCTCTACATTAGTGAAACTTTTGCAATGGTATTCACTTCTCTAATGGTATTCACTTGCAATGGTATTCACTTCTCACTTCTCTAATTGCAACTTAATGGCTCAAACACGTGTTTGTGCAGCCGTGCCAGCGGCAGCGGTCATGCGAGCACCCCGCCTCCCACGAGTGCCACCCCGAGCAGACCTGTCCTCCCTGCACCACCCTCGTCGAGAAGCCGTGCTTCGGCAAGCATAAGGTAATGGTCCCTTTGCCAAACCAATTCTGTAGGGACCGGTGACAGGGTACTCTAAGATACCGTTTTACATTGCCGCTGCTGTTTCTTTGTACAAAGATAAATGCAGTGCATGCCGTGCATACCTAAGCGTGGAGCTAGTGTTTAATACAAAGCCAAACGCTGTTTGATTAGATAGAAATTCGGTCAATATAGGGTTAATTTTACTCGCTCGGTGGGTAGTTCTTTTGATACGTTGGTTGGGGAGTGAGCGTTTAGAGAGCCACCTACCACTTCTGTTGTGTGGATGATGTGACTTATGGGTTGGGTACAAGCGTCTTCTGGAGCAAGTGCATAATTTACTATGCGAGCAGCGGCTTGTGAGTAGCTCTTTTATGCAATACAAGTGGAAATTTGCAGTAGTTCTGACCTCATGAGAACTTCTATAATTTTTTGTATGTTTCTATTTCTCGTTGGACTTGTAAGGTGGCCTTTCTTTTGTGGTTGGATTCGTTCATAGAATGTTACGGCCGTGCCCTACGGGCAGCAGGGTTAGCAAACTATGTTGTGCTTCACAACGGAGTCGTGCTCTGTGCGGTGCAATACTTTCAACATGACGCTCGCTGTCTGCATAGGGTGTCAGTTTTGCCTTGCCAGCTCCTCATCACGTCTGTGTTGTGGGGTTCAGTTTCAGTACCACAGCTGGAAATGTCAGTGCAGAGCAATGTACTTTTGGTAATCGATGACTATAAACTTGAAACGATGTGCTGCAATCGATTTCGCTTCAGCTCTATGGGAGTACAATTGAACCTCTTCAATCCCAAATTTCGTCATTAGGCAGCACCTGCAATCTGGCATAATTTTTCAACGGTAAATGCTCTTAACTGTCCACCAGGTGAGCGATGCTAAAATAATTGAAATTATGAAAAGTGCAACTGCTGACGTTACAGTCAAAGACGACAGTAGGAAAAATTTATCCAGCAAGCCTCTTGTCAGAAAGTTGCTGGATTTGCGGCGTTAAACCTACATTAGGAACCCAAATGGAATATCCATATTCATAAGAAACACGAGTCCCAGGCTGAAACATTTGTGCTTGGCTTGCAGACGATGCGCAGCACGCCGTGCTACTTGTCGGCCATCTCGTGCGGGGAGCTGTGCGACAAGCCGCTACGGTGCGGCCAGCACAGGTGCGACCGCGTGTGTCACGACGGCGCCTGCATCCCAGGGTCAGGGGCCCAGCCGTGCCCTCAGAAGTGCACCAAGGAGAGGCCAGGCTGTGGCCACCCTTGCAACAACCCTTGCCACTCCGGGCAGTGCCCTGGCAACAGCTGCAAGGAAACGGTAGGTCTTCTTCCCTTGCAGCGATTTTTTTTGTCGTTTTTCTTCCTTTGCAGCGATTTTGTTTGTCGTTTTTCTTCCCTCTCAGAAATCTTTTTTTGTCGCTCTTCTCAGTATTGTTGGTGGATAACTATCAAAAGTATAAATCAGTGGGTTTTTAGAAATACTGTTCAGTACTATTTTATGGTTACTGTGTTGTACTATTTTATAATTT
>VOMN01071667.1:0-34182 GCA_014899125.1 Orchestia grillus | reverse complement strand
TTTAAATTGAACTTGACTTATTTTAAATAGAAATTAAAAAGGTGTAGATTATAAAATTTCTGGAAAAATTGTTCGTAAGAATGTCTGTGAACGAAATTTCTCTTGAAATATGTCTGCAAGTGCCCCGCTGCTGTGGTGTGAGAACGATAATCTGCAGCGCCACAGCTTCGCCATGCCTGCGAATGGAGATTGTGACTGGAACTCCCCTGTATTTTGAGGTGTCGCGATGTACGGTTTCACAGAACTGCAACTGGAACTTCTCTGTATTTGTGTAGTGTGGAAATTTAGAGTTTCGGAGAACTCATTTCCGTTCCAGGGAAGAAATTCTGAGCTAATTTTTGCGTACAGAACATTGCTCTATGTACCACTGTAAAGTGAACGTATTCTATCAAATAAAGACTTTATTAAATAAAATTTAGTATCCTGCCAACGACACTGGCGCATATAAGTGCGACTCGATCAGATGATCGTCAATTGTGCTCTATCTAACTCCATCAGTCACGCTTTAATACACTCATAGAGTTCAATTTCGCTAACAGTAATATTCTCGTATGCAATTCGGGTGAGGACGAAGAGACCAACCAACCAACTAACCAAGGGACCAGAATACTAAGTGTAAATTAGAATGGGGACTTTTATATTTTGCGAATTTCTCCATCGAATTATTGAAAAGCGTCATTCACGGAAGAATGAAGTGAAGTATTTGCGTATTAATTTATATAATAGACAGGTAGCTGGTTTTTGAGTAACAGTCTGTATACTAATAACAATATCTTTGTTTGGATACTTCGATTTTAACGTGAAAATTTATTCTAGAAGCGTATAATGAACATTGACAGCTATACGTTGCTCCCGAGGATAAATAGAGTATTAGTAAAGTTATTAAATTAAAAGTCTATTATTTCGGGTGAAGAAACGCAGAACTTAGTTTTTTGTCTTGGATGATGCAAAATGTATCCTGATAGCCGCTTAGTATATTTTAAATATTAATGATTGGTCCTGTTCTTCGGTCTTTGATGGCGTTAATCTTTCTGATTTACGAGGCCAGTTCGGGAGTGACTCTCGTTTGGCAATAAGTGAGAGGCTTTCGTGTAAAATTATTTTGGCGTTTTTTAAAACAATAGCTAGTATGTTACCGTACGTTGTTTTGTATTCACACGGCAGCGCTCATCCTCACAGAGCTCGCAGAACACCTCACAGAGCTCGCAGAACACCTCACAGAGCTCGATATCTGAATAAGTTCAAATATAATATTGATCGTCATCCCTCATACAGCCTTGACTTGTGACCTCATTTTTTATCTCACTAATATGAAGTAGTAACATGGGTCGCAGCAAGTCGAAGGCGACAATCACCGTCGAAATCTCTTGAAAGTTTTGCTAAGTTCCCCGGCGGCTCAATTTTATAAAGAAAGAATTTGTAAATCGATGTAATATTGCGACAAATGATTCAACTTAAATGGTGAATCGAAAAAAGCAAAAAACTCCTGGTTTCAATGCGTACGGAACGAAGCATTTTATCGCATCAAAGTTGTAGAATATTCATAGCCAAAGGGTGGTTAAGGTCTGAACGGCCCTCTTACATGTATGAGTGATCGGTTTATGCCTAGATTTTATCTCCAGAGGTGTCATGAAATTTTTAATTAGTTTGTTCATGATAAACTGTGCAGCTTCAGGAATGAGTGATAAGAAGATCTGATTGCAGCGCAACCACTTATCTTGTGTTATCACGACCTGTCGAAAAATTTATGTTGTGAGATGGTCTGCAGATAAGAAAATTTGGCACCGCCGAGCTAGACGTGTACATCAGTCGAGCGCAAGTCCTGTTGGGCTGTGGTTTGCAGTGTTGTTATGTGGGCACCCGGAAGATTTGTCAAATTCAGTTTATTAGATGAAATTTCTGATGAAAATGAGTTTTAAACAGTAAAACGATTGTCAAACTATTTATTACCGATACCGTTCAGCGGTCATCGTATACTTTCTAGAAAAAAAACTATACGCAATAAATATGGCGCAAACAAAGAAGGATCTGGTAAAAGCGTCTTTCAGTGATGACATTGAAAAGAGAGTTCAGTCATTTACAGAATACTCTGGTAAAGGCGCGGTCCAAAGCGACTGTAAAGGTTGTGATTCGAGCGGCGGACGATATTCCAAAAAAGATAAGCCCCTCACGTTATCCGCACATCAGAGTAAAGATTCAACTTATCATGGCAGTCAGTATTCTAGACACCAAGTTTTCACTTCAGAAGATAAACGGAACTCCTGGAATTCAGAGGAAAGGAGATTTGAACATCCAGAATGTTCTGTGACTATGAAGGGCTCTTCACACAAGCACAAAGTTCATCTTGGAAGTCCCAGTCGAGCCCTAAGAGCGTCTCCCAAGAACCGTTCTGCCACAAGTAGAAGTCCGAAAACCGTCGCCGCGAAATCTAAAGAGTATGGATCCAATCAAGTGTTTCGTGGCTTGCGCGACATGTCTAGCAAATCGACGGGTGGAGAAGTTACGCCGCAAAAGCAAGGGTCCGATCAAGTACTAGTCCCGAGTCCTATTAATCGTCCACTCTCCTCCGGAAACACAAAAGCATCGCTCGAGACGAATTCAAGAAACCAGCGTTCCTGTCCTGACTCGCTTCCCGATGCGAGGTCCGTGAACCGTCTGGTCAAATCCGTGAGTGCGAAAACACACGAACCTTTCCGGCGATATGGATCAGTCTCCCGGTCCCGCAGGTTCAAGTTCTCCCGCTCGCCCCTCGCCAGAGGGGGTACGTCTGAAATGCTAGAAAAAGTGTACTTTCGCGCGAGCAAACATGGAACTGGTAACGATGTATGGAGTCCACAATATTTTATCCCGAACTCAACCACTGATGAGAAGGCGTTGTCAAGAAGGCGTTGGCTTCCTAGGCTGATTGTGAAAAAGTAAGTCATATTATTTTCGTATTTTTTCAGTGTCTCATTTTTTATATTGGCTTCGCGAAGAGGGGTTCTTGATTAGTTTTACTGGTTAAAGTTATACGTTTTTCACTTTTTTATTTTTCCTGAGAGCCACGAATGAAATACATGTCACCGTTTCAGGCCCCCTAATAAATTTTTGAAAAGTGTCCACTTCAAAACTTCATTTTGATCTAGAGATTGGAGATATTCGTGAAACTCTAATCTGGAAAATGCAGTAGAACGTCTTAATTCGCGAATTCTTACTTCGCGAGTATTTTTTTCCGACCGTCGATTTTAATTCACAAATTCGTGCCTTGCATCCCTAATTCACGAAGATCTCAAATTGTCCCCGATTTCTGATTGACTTATAAGTAATATTCGCTGTTCGTGAGTTAGGACGTTCTAGTTTGAGCTGACAATCTATCATCATCACCGTACCTTGTTGAATAAGTGTTCTTCAATCGCGATTCATCGGCTATTGAACGCTCAATACTTGAAGTTATTGAGTTGAGTTGACATCTTTCCTTCTTCTCTTTCTTTTTTTGAAGAAGAGGAAGGCATGCAAAGCGACCGTCCTACACGTAGGCCACCAAACCGGTCAATTTCATTCTTCAACACGTTTCCTTCCTGTGAATGCTCTAGATAGGTAGATACATAAAGGGCTCGCGTCGTGAAATTAGCCATACTTTCATCATTTATGCTCTCTCACTGTACTTGGCTTAATGGCATCTAGCTATTTTAATAATCCAACTATGAGGATTTTCTGTAAACGCAGATATAAGTATTGTCTCACACGCAGACAACTATCACCCAGCAGTGGTTGATTGATATATCGGTCGACCAAAACGTACCTATGGAACATGTTAAGTTGTCCTTGAGGTTCTTCCTGCCACTGTAAACATATTCATTGAGCAGGCACAGTCCTGATGCTATATTTATCGTGCTACTGTTATTAATAATAAAAATAATCATAATGGTGATAAACCATTTATCAAACATGTGTAGTTCTTAGGCCTTAATGATGTAGTGTTCATGACTTACCTGCTTGTGTCCTGTAAAGTTATTGATCGCACTTGAACTTCCTCAATGTATGATAAGTACGCACGAATATATCGTACGGACCTACATCAAAGTACATACATAGCTTGCCTCGTCTATATTTGTGCCACTGTAGCCTGGCGGTGGTTTTATTGGTGGGCGCTGAATGTTGATACCTTTGACTGAGCCGCTATTATTGAGCTTCATATTTTATCTTTAAAACCCGCTTTATAAATCGTGAGGTTGAGTGTGATGTTTTTGGCGAATGGGTGACCAATGAACGTTTTTTCAACGCTTAAAACACGTGTGAAACTGTAATTTTATTCGGAGAATTTTTGTCGTTGCTTCATTCTTTTAGCCAGTCTGAGCAAATGACGTTCACTTCTAATTTATGTGCGTAATTCAAAGGATCATAGTTCGACACAAGTATTAAAAATATTAAACTGCGACTTATGAATTTATTCGGAATCTCTCGCCGAATAATATATGTCTATTTGTTTTTTGTACATAAAGTAATCTGTTTCTCAGTTTGTTTCTTTGCTTTTCTAAGTGAATTTGTCACAGTTTTCTCTCCAACTGAGAGTTTGTAAGTTTGGTAATACGCTTGGCGTTGCCTCATGCCGCTCGCTCTGTCTGGGAACAACAAGCCATCCCGGAACATGAGCATGAATCGCTTCTAAATATGTAAACCGATCGGGGTACCCATCAGTCTTGGGAGCACCAGAAAGAATGCTATAATAAATAACTTGAATGAAGTTGTATTCGCATGTGTATCCTATATACGTCGTATGGCTTCCTTTCTGACTCACCCCGTATTTGGATCTCTTTCTAGGCTAAAGAAGAACTGTTGATTTTACTTGACTTTGAACAAGTCTCGGCGTTCTGAGTAACCACTGAGTTATCAATGAGTTTTTTGCCTGTACCTCTTTAATTTTGGTGCAGCAGAATATCTGTCGCAATGATTATTCGTCGTCTTCTCCTGAAAAAGAAAATTGATACATTTCGGTATGAGGAATAATGATATTCTTTTCATGTCTCATTTACTTATAATCTATTTACTTATATACTTAATTATTTTACATAAATTTGTCCCAAACCGCTCCCAGTTGTCCTTGAGATGCCTCCTGCCACTGTAAACACATTCATTTACAAGTATTGCAATTGATTTATGGGTTGAAGTATTAACGGTTTCGAATTTATTGTAAACGAACGTTTAAAAAAACTTTAGGCAATGAAAATTCTTCAGTGAACCTTTTAAGGAGAGTGAACTGGGTACAACTTTCTCGGTGCGCATTGGACTAGGAAGTAACTTATTTCATATGTACAGTACACACAGTACTAGCATATGAAATACTGGTAGTAAGTCCCCGAGACTTTTCCCCACTATTTTTCCACCTGTTTCGCCTGAGGAAAACATAAAATATTAATTCCATTAGAAAATGTTAATTTCACATGAATTTGATACAAGATGATCGTATAAGAGTTTTCGAGTTACCTTACAATGAAGGTCATCTCAGGTAATGAACTACGCTTCGGGTGCCTCCTGCAGCACATGGCGCTGTCGCCTCTACTGGCGTCTGTAACGAGTGCGAGGACCCATTAGGCGCTAGCATTCTGGCTCATGGGGAATGATAAATTTCTCACGCAGAATTTCAAATATAAAGTAAATTTTTTGAATAAGTCTACATACACGTACGAGTTTGGTCAATTAAAGTAGCGTAAAGCCAACAGAAGGAGTGTTTTTTTTTGGTATGAAAATGAAACGTTTTTTTTATGACTCCTATTTATAGGAAATGGACTGGTAATGGGTGAGTGGAACATCCGTTATGTTTATGTATGGAAGTATTTTCTCAGTTCTAGTGAAAATGAAGTAGGATATTTCCGATACTTCAGTTGCCTTGTAAGCTTACATGTAAGTAGATGAAATATATTAATATATACGCCACAATACGTTTAACATAGATTATAGCATTCGTACTGTTGATAACGCTCTGATCTTCTCTTCTTCTGTCGTGAAGCCTGATGCTGTGTACAACCTTTTTTAATTCTCCTGTTTGTACGAGTATTTGAAATAATTGTATAATGTTCTTTTACAAGTATTGCAAGTATTGACTCTGTGAATTTTCTTAGATAGATTTTATTGAAATTTTTCAGCTACGATTGTTTCAACGTGTATCAACGATCAATTGATAGGCAACTTCTCATGCACCACGTAAAAGTTTTGTTTATTCTATTTAAGAAATAAAACTTCGCCCGGCAGAAAAAAAAAGCTGCAATTAGGGTAGAAAATTCTTTTTTATCATTATTAAATTTGTTCAGCCTCACGCAAGAGCTGGCTGTTAATTTGAGTTGAAAAAGACATTTACATTTTCCTCATTCTCTACTGTGGTAAATTATTGTGGATACTCGCCTTACCGTTGGCGTCTTCGTCCCTCACTCAGTCTTGGGATAAATACTTCGTTTCTAACCTTCAATTTGTGAACTGATAATTCATGAACTGGCATTAAAGAGTTCAGCTGCGTCAGGCTTCGATAGAAAACTAATACATTGTGACGTACAACTAACAATTATGAGTTCCTATTTGCTGCGTCCCTTTAGCGTACGAACAATCGGTTGACGTTCAATTACGAGTTTGGGCTGGTGTGCGTTGAGCATGTCGTAGTTTCAACGCTTCATCTGTTGAGCCTGGTTCTGAACAGGATATTTAGCCTGTAATTTTTAGTTAGTTTAGATTTAGTTTTAAGTAATGCCTTTGAGATACTAAGGTCACGCTCAACCTCGCGTACGACGACCTCTCTTTAGCTGGACTGCAGCGGCCGCTGCTGCTGCACTCTAAACTCGACCCTCGGAGGGGCAACTCATTCTGTGCAGGAACGAAATTCTGCCACAGCAGGCTTGAAATTCTGTGTATATTTGAGCATATTTCCGTTATTTTTGAACGAAACAAGAATTAAAGACTAAAGTGCATTGTTACTTTGTCTTCAATTTTTGACAGTGGTCTTTAGTGTGGTTAATGTCGAAAGCTTGAACACTTTAGCTCCAAGCCTAATTCTTGTAGCTCTCTGTAAAATTATTCAAGGAAGTATTTAGTGATTTTCTTTGCACCAGATTTTGACAAGAATTAATCTAGCTAATTCTACAGCTGAGAATAATTATATTCTTTAGTACCTTTATTTTGCTATCTCAATAATATAATGAAATTTAACTACGTATCTTTATAGGTACTTCTCATCGCAGATGATTTAGTTTCAGGCTCATAGAAATAAATCAATAAATAATTTTATTGAGTAGTCATGAAAATTCTTTAGAAATACATAAAGTAAATTACTTTTCCTCGCGTAGTCTGGACATGTGCTGCGCCATTGGTTGTTCGTTTCAAGTACGACGAGCTATTTTGGATTCAGTAGGCGTGCTCCACCTGGTAGGCCTACCTACTCTGTCTATTTCATTCACCTTAGTCCAATTTACCTCTTCAGCTCAGAGGAATTGTGATTTAACGCTCTGAGTAAGACACGATTTGTAACGGTTCAAAATCCCGCCGAATTTTACCCCTTTCTTTTTGTGCAGTATTATTGACGATGGTCTTCCACTTGACACAGGCGTGTCGGGTCACTGTATACGGAGTGCCACCGTCCATGGTGTTGCGTAGCATGCGTTTGTAATTATGTTGTTATAGTATTACCACGGTCGTATATTCTAAATGCGGGTGAACTGAATTTTTAAGTACTCTTGTTTCGTGATTTTTCCTGGATGAAGTCGTGTTTAGTTGTGGGGAAAGGTGAGCTCTGTTGAACTTGTGGGCGTCGTGGGGTCGAGAGGCCAGAGCAATGGATGAGGAACCCGCAGCATTTGATAATAATCTAAATCAGCTAGAAAAAATCAAATGCTTTTATAATGATTTGACTCCCATCCATAGATGAAGTAATATTAGTAGTTCAATGAGTAACGGTCAGCCGCTTCTATAAAATTCAAATACTTTTACTATCAATTGTCATCAATTCCGGTATGAAGTAGCATTGAACTGGGTGTTTCATAAAAACCTGAATCTACTCAATAGTGGTTAGCGGTAACACTAATACCATCATGCGTAAACGTATCATAAGCATTTAATTCAAAATATTTACTTAACCCCCAAAATGCAGCTCACAAATAGTACCTAATAGCAGGTCAAATCGTATCTTATGGTCCATTTTTTATTACAAATTTATTTTTTGACGTTACTCACGTTATAATGGAGACTGATGTCTCAAGTGGCAGCAAAGTATCCGTCCACTTAGGTGGGTAGGTGTACAACTGCAAAAAGGTTATAAGAAACGTCAAATTTCAAGAAATTAAATTTTTAATGAAAATAAAATGGGTCATACGATACAGTTTGACCTGTTATGAGACACTATTTGTAAGCTTCTTTTTGGGGTGTACAGTGAATGTTTAGAATTAAATGCTTGTGATATCTTTATGAACGATAGAATCAGTGATACGTGATCGAAACCCCTATTCAGTGGGTTCCGTTTTTTGTGGAACAACCTGTACAATGAATACTAAATTAATCGATCTTTTGAAAACTCAAACGTATCCGGGGTGACTGACCAAACGCCGATCCTGAAATTTTCAAAACCGATTTCGGCTGCGAGAAGCAAATATTGGCAATATAAAAAGTAGGATACGGAGAGCCGTGCTGGAAAAAGTCATCTATTTAAAATAACTTTCATAGACGTAGATGAAACCAAAAGTTTCTGGTTACGAGCCTCATCATCACTTGTAAACATTCGTGACAGAAACTGCGTAAACTTCTGCAGATATGAAAACCCCTGATGTTGAGTCTAGTGACTCGAAACGTTCGGCTTCTTTCACAATGGGAGAATGAATTCGAAAGCATAAAATTTCTCAATTTTGGACGATTAGGCATAACATGGCATAGCTGCTCTCCGGCGGCGGCAGGGTGCAGGGGAGCTCTGACTTGGACCTCTAGTGGCACCGCGGCGTGCCAGTGTCGGACCTGCCCTGATCCCGTGTGCACCTTGTGTGCCCTGCCTTCCCACGCTCGGCTCAGTCGCTGCCGAGCCCGTGCCGTCCAGTTCCCAATGCGCCCCCCTCAATCCCAAAAAGTGTTCGTGTTGGGGTGCTGCCAGATACACGGTGGTCTCCAGTGAGCCTTTTGTTCCCAGACACGCCGTGTGAATGTCTTGAGATGTTGATGAAGTTCTTTTCTTGGTTTTTGAGTGGCGGTGTTCGGTCTGTAGAAATGTAGTAATGCGGCAGTAGCTGCCCAAATTGTCTAGGCGAGATTACCTACGATGTCGAGCAAGGCCCCCCTTCCAGCTCCCCATATTGATCCCAACATCTACTCCCGCTCGAGCTCACTACTTTCTGTTCGAGTAGCTCAATTCGGAATTTCCTGTCAGACTTTAAGAAGTTCTTTTCCCATGCTTATTTGTTCAGTATATCTGATCTATCCTAGCTACTCTTATTCAGCTTGAAATCTATTGCGTTGACGAACAGTTTCAAGTGTGCACTGATATTTCTTTGTTCCTACCTAGTTATGTTCTCAATATGGTAACAAAATTTATCGTTCACATAATAGTAATTTATTATTGTCGAGGCCATTTTTCCCTATAAGATGCTCATTTATTGCTGTCGTCACTCGTATCTTCTCTTGACTTGATTGCTAGAATGATCTTCGTAACGTTGATATCATTTAACGCGTGAATGTTTGTGAATATTATTTTCATAGTCCCTACAATTTCGTTCATGCCGTTCTGTTTTCCTCTACTAGCAATTAACTAGTGAAAAAAGAAGGATAATATCCGTAGGTGATTTCCGTATCGTTGCCTGGTGAACGTCAAACCCATCATTTTTGGCGCGTATTGTCAAGAGGACTCCCGAACGAACTGGATCCTTTTGGTAATGGAGGGGGACGTGAGGCACGCAGCCCCCTGGGGTCACACCAACAACCAGGACCCACCCGCCAGTTTCCCCGGGCTAACACAGTGTCCAACGCCCTCGCTAAAAAAGTTAACAGTAACCCCTTGTCAGCGCAACCTAGTACCAGCAGAGCTGCAGCGGCCGCCAATCTCTCCAGACATGTGAGCCTGGAAGTGAACCAAGGCCGTAACGATATCCCTCGTTCTGGATGTGGGGCTCCCAGTTTCTTGAAGACTTCCGGCCTCGCGCAAGCCGTCGAGTCGTCATCTTCTTTCAGCAGGAGCTGTGACAGCTTTCGTAATCTGCCAGACTTGTCTCAGTTTCAGGATGACGTGTCCGACG
The DNA here is from genome assembly GCA_014899125.1 of Orchestia grillus. Lineage (NCBI taxonomy): Eukaryota > Metazoa > Arthropoda > Malacostraca > Amphipoda > Talitridae > Orchestia > Orchestia grillus. The sequence goes on along the minus strand of VOMN01071667.1, from coordinate 23,950 downwards.
TGACAGCTCACTCATTTCATAAAGTGTCGTCTTATTCAGCGGCGGCCACGAGCGCCAGCTACGTTGCCACCACTGCGAGCGGCCACGATCTCAGTTTTGGCAGTCATCATCGAGTGATACACGAAGACGTGAGCGAGGAAGGCTATGAAGCCAATTCATCGACGTCGTTCTCCAGTCAGTATCGTGACGCCACGGCTTCAAGCCGGGCCGCTCGGTTTCAGAGCTCTGCCAGTAGAAGCGATTCTCGTGCTCAAGTTCGTGGACAAAGTTCTCAGTTTAAGCACCAGCAGGCTAGCATAAGTAGTAGTCGGAGCAGCAACACACTCTCTTTGACAACGTCCAATGAATTGCAAGTGCAGAAACAACAACTCAATGTGACCAATAGTTTTCCAAACCTAGTTGAAATGGCGGGCGTTGTGCAAACGCCAGCAGCCAAGAAGAAGCTGCCGCGAACGCTGAGCACGTCGGCGCTCAGGATTAAAACCAGATCTCCTTTTTGGGAGAAATTTTGGGGGAGTGGCCAAACTCTTTCTTCAGGAGCAGCTAAACAGTAAGTTCACTGCGCATCAGTCGTGTGCAGTTTTAGTTCGTATTTTGATGAGTGATGATTGTGTGACACTGAATAACACATCAGATAGGTTCTTTTCAGTCTTTCACCAACACTTTCAAATTCACTACAACACGCTACGTTTTGGATTCTTTCCATCTCTGGAAAAAAGTGCTCGTAACAGCAATCACAGTCACGTACATTCTCTGTACTTTTTTATTACTATGAATGATGTTCTGTCTCTGAGTGTCATTTTTATATTACTATGTGTAGGTTACTATACTTATATTACTAGGCGTAAACTCTGCTTCCACCTCAAAAGAGCGGATATTGAACATTTAGCGCGCTGTAAGCCTCTCACTCTTATGCGTTCGATAGACTCCAATTCTAGTTTGGCTTTACGTAGGGCGACCTCTATTGATTTCCAAGTATTGCATGCACAGTGTCCGCAGAGAGGCGTTGGTATGCATCGAAATGCACTTACTTGGCTGCAAATGCCTTGCCGCTATCGGAAAAAGCTTTGCTATGCTTACCAGCTCGCCAAACGTGATCAGTCTAGTCGTTTTGCAATCGTTTTACTCTCATGCAAGTATTTTCTGACTTGTATCAGAATGAATGATCCTTTCTTTCTTTACTGTTCTTTCTCCGCGAACTGTACTTTTTGAAGTCGAGATTCTCTAACCGCTCCTGTGTTGCGATAACTCGCCTTATTACGCCTCGAATGAGTCGAATCGGAGCGTGTATGGGGGTACCAGTGTTGTAAATGTATTTATTCATACGCAAGATTTTATCAAGAGTCAATATAAATTATAATATAAATTATTTTCTTGACTTCGGGCTCTGTACTTGATATTGCAATTGTTTTTTTATTCTTCACGCACTATACACTATGTGAGCCTGATTTAATACTCGTTTGTGCCTAAAACCATCTTTCAAAAAAATATAAAAAATTGCTCAGTATCGGTACTTCGCTACCCAGAGCACGTCATCCACAGACGGTTTGACTTCATTAGATTCTGTAACTTGAAGTTCCCATTGAAGGCACAGAACTCATAGCAATTCGATACTGAATCCGTCGTTTTTTCATATCGTGCGTACTTTTTCTTCCAATACTTTCGTGTCTCCTGGGACGTTGATTATGTCCCAGGAGTTTTTTTATGGTCTACTAGGACATTTTCGTGTGTGTCAATAAACTTATATTCAAATATCTGCGCTAGGACACCAGAGCGCGCTTGCTGTACGCATAGAATAATACACAAACGAATACTATTTATTCCAAGTGACAGATTTATGTCCCTACAAAAACGAAAAATTATATTTTAGGTATGAACCCATGACTCGAAACGGTTAATTAGATCTTGATCAAGTTCATAATTAACAAAACGCTTCACACAAACGTCTGAAGCGTTTTTGTCTTAAGGAGTTTTGGCAGTCTTACTCATCGCTTTTCATTCGGGGGAGATTTTATTATCTTATTATCTTACTTTTTTTCGAAGCATAAGGCAGCTTCTTGCAGCTCTGCCAAGGTGGCCGCCACGTAGCCCGTAAAATTATACATCGGTGGCGTAAACAGGTAATATTTTACTTTGAAATCAGTCGGTAAATCTGTACCTGTTGATTAAATTCTTGCTAACGAAGACCAGTTTCTCTCAAAATAATATTTTTGACCTTAATCTGGCACTCGTGATGTCGACTACAAACTTTTTCCCTATGACAGTGCCAGCACGCTTCCGTTCCAAATGAAACGGAGAAAGTTTTCTTTTTCTTCCCATTGAGATGCTCGTTTGTTTTTGTAAAAGTACAGATATACTTGGATTCTGACGCTCTTGTTTTCGTGCTTCGAAGCAAAGAAATGTCTGCGACCCACGGTCTGGTACCAGCACTCATTCAGATCAATGGCGTTCGCTCGATCGTCGTTTTATTATTTACAAGAACGGATGGCTTAAAGTTAAGCTACATTTTATTGGAATAGCTGCAATTTTCTTTGTGTATATTCCTGCAAAATATGTAGGAATTCGTACGAAGTGTTATCTGGCATTTTTCTATGAAACGGAGCTACATCGGGTACGGCGCTCTAATGATGCTTGACTCATCCACGGTTAGACTTCCCGATAAAAATGCTACGATGTTTCTTTCGGTATCGAAGGAAGTGTCCACCCTCGATGGGCCTTTGTTTAATTAATCCTAGTGGAACATTCAGTCTGCAGCAGTTTTAGATCCGTGCACGTCCCTGGTGTATTGGAGTGCCTTCAGTGAAATATTGAGAGGTCAAATACGATTTACAATCACGAAATGGAATTGGGTCATTATGCTCTTGGGTTCGCTCGTATATTAGTGGCAAGCAGTTCATTTTGTATTGCTGCAGTAACTTTTCTGAAATGGTTACCTTCGTCAGCTGAGGTGTCTTTCCTTTCTTGCTGTCATTTCGCTCTTTCATTCTTTTCCAAGTGAAAGACGAATTTCACCAACGCATAACTGCGGCCACGCGCACCTGCAAGCCGAACATTTCGCAATTCGTAAGTGCGGCTTCTGTTACCGTAACCCTGCAATTCCTACAAAAAATCAATTCCAATCATAACTTCTACATCAAAGATGCCGACTGCTCTGTCATGCCTGTGTATTGCTCACGTGATTTACGAACAAAACAAGGTTTCGATCAGTAACTCGAAGTCTACGAAAAGTCGGAAGAAAGCTAGGCGCATACAAGCACCGCTTGGCTTCATGGGCTGCACACGTCGTTGCACAATATCGACAGGTGTTCAGCCGAACAAATGTTTCTCTGAAGTTGTGGCTCGTTCGAGCGCTATGCTCATATAAAAATGAGCGTTTCGGGTCGTTAAATTTGTACGATGCTCACATGTGCCTCGGTCAGTGCAACCGAGTGTTCAGTATCCACAAACCAAAGAATAAATACGACGTTGGCGACGAAATTCTAATGAATTTAGGGAACTTTCTGTGACTTTCATGCTATCATGTGCACATCTGTAGCTACAGACTGGTATAATTACGCTATCACAGTTGCCTCAATGTTACGCTGTGCATAGATATATGTACCATGCACCTGATGAATGTTGAAGCCAGTATAAGACCTATTTTGTTTACTCTATCGGAATAAATCTTCGTTACTTTTGCTCACTTAGCATGATTCACACCCGCATCGTAGGAGACATGATTTCTAATCGTAACATAGGTCGGCATAACTCATTTAGAGACGGTATTCTGGTATTCAGGTCGTAGCGGTATTCTGGATGTTGGAAAATGCGGGCACCTTCTTGATGAGCGCTACGTAAGACGACGGGCATGTCAATGTGGCGCATTCGTCCAGGTGACCAAGTTTAATTAAAAAATGGCTATTTCATCAAATGACTAATGTATTCCTGTTTAATTAACAAATTAAAATGGAAATAAAGTATTTGAAGCTATCCAGGATCAATTTTATTGAAGGGGGTTGAAATCTTTGAAATCTCGAAAAGGATCATTTTGACCTATCCATCCTGCTATATAGCTCTGATTAGCCTGCCCGTACCGCACGCCTATCTGAAGTTCACCTGCCAAGTTTGCCGAGGTGCTGACCTTGTTTGTTATTGAGAGCCATAATCTTTGTGTTTCTTTTGATCCCTGCTGTAATAGAGAAATATTCTGACTCTCGCACATTTAACGCGCCTTTAAAATCAGAGAAACGCAAAACACATGAATGTAATGTTTGATTTACGGTCGAGCGTCACAGCTGGGAGGAACTAGGGATAGCTCTGTATTTCTGTGCCTTCGTATATTTGAGTTGGCGTGTTAAGCTGCGGAAAATGTATTCATCTTGGTTGCAAGTAAATGACCTTTTCTGGTTCGCATTATCACTCACACTTTCATTGCAACTTGGTTTGTATTTAGGAGCTTTCGTTTTTGTGTATTCAAGAGTGCGTGTTCCGCACCCTTGATCCATTGCTGCTGAACTTTTGTTCAAAATACCTAGCACATAAAGTATGTCCGTCACTCTTGGGGATTGATTATTAAGCATCTACGTGGGCTACTTGAATAACGCGCTCACGAACGCGCTCAATCGTGCTAAATTAAAGTCGACATTCTTGATACAATGTGTGGCGAGAAATGTTTTGGAAATTACAGAGCTTTGTTATCACGGCGACCAACAAACGCTAAAGAGAGCTAGAAGTTTTGCCAAGTCTATATTTTACTACAGCAAGCGCGTGAGAATTCAAGCACAATATTCTCGAGTGAAATATGCGTATGTTCTGGTCCCAAGGCTGGCCGTAATTTGCGCTGCAGCAGTAAAAGCACACGTACTACGTCAGCGCTAACTTATTTGTGCAGCAGGCTCGTCGGAAGTTTGGCCTCAATTCAAATGAGGGTTTTTGCACCTGAATTATTGTGGTCATCAGTTTCCCTGCAACAGAACTGCTGCGTTTCTGTGGACCCAAAAGTTAACCTTTAATGCTCTTAAGATTATTCATTGATGTGTCAGAAAAAATTTTGTGAGATTTTTGAGTCACCGTGAGAAGCAGGTAGAATTTTAAACGAAACTTGTTCAAATTTATCGTAACTAATAAATGCTACGTCGTTCACGATTTTACTGTTACTTTAAGGATCAGCTCTAATTTACTTTCCCTGTCCCACTTGACGAAGGTATATGCTTATTCATTATATTTGTATTGTTGGGGACGCTTGTCATCCCAAGCTCGACTAGAAGGTCTCTCTGCCTGTTTTATGCAGCAGGGATGTCAGCCAGACCCTGCAGCGCTGCTCTGTAACGCTTTACGGCCGACATCAAGTAGATGCAGGCGAGTTGCGCCGCTTGTCTGGGCTGCAGCGCAGTGCGCAGAGCCGTACTCTCTTCTTGTACACTTTAAATAATACCTGATGAGAAAATAGATATGCTGCCCCAGGGGATCTGAAGTAATTGCTCTCGTTGTCAAAACGGTTTCTGACTTTTTGTTCATCTCCGGCGCTGTGGGCAAAGGCACGCTGCGCCAAAAGAAATTGAAGACCAAGACCGGAGAAGAATCACAGATTAATTGTTTATCAATCACTGTGAGTTACAAGGGAACCGCGATTCTTCGAGTACGAAGTACGTAAAGGGATGGGTCATCCACGATCTAGAAACGAAAGCAGTCGGGGTGCCATCAGGGCACAGGGATGAAGAACGTTATTTTTTTCCTACTAGACTAAATAGGCGCTCAGCAAAAATTCTATAAAATTCAAGATGCGTCAAGTGTCGAAGAACTGTGAGGCATCATGCAAGACGAAAAATATACTGTTATTTTATTACCGTATCAAATAATTCGTTAGCAACTGATGCTCCAGTACTTCGAAATTTATGTCCGACTCTCATCTGCACCCAGACGACCAACAATATGCTGTAGTACTTGAATAAATAACAATTATCTATTCCAAAGCATGGCACATAAGTTAAGAAAGCATGGAATAAATCGGAGTAACTACCGAGTGCTCATTTCTACGGTCGTAACCGTACCAGCGTCTCTTGCATGTAATGATGAAAATAGCAAAGAAATTCAAATAAATCATTATGTCGTTAGTGGATTGGACTTAACATGGAGCAGTAAAATCGTTATAAGTGCAATAACTTCATAATTCATTGGAGTATGAAAAATTCATTTTTTTATTCATCTTGCAGAAATATAGCCGACGATATAACCAATAGTGTGCATATTAACTGCGGCTCTCAAGGTGTATTATTCTAGCTATCTTTACTGCCGCAGTTTATCACTACATCCTTCAGCACAGCAATCACTCTTGGATGTTCCAGAACACTGAATTTGAATTTTTTGACATCCGAAATATTGTCATTGAGCATAATATCGTCGGCTCTTCTTTTTATCTGGAGACTGAAATTCCAAAGAAATCAAGCAAACTCTCACACTGCAGCTCTACTCTGAGGCTTGAATTGGAGGGTCATGCAGGCGCTTGCTCTGATCGATCATCTAAAGCACGCAATGTTTCTCACTGTTCTGAAGTTATTTCGTCTTGTACAAAATTAGGGCTACCCGTGTAGGTGAATACGTTCTCCATAACCGTGAATTTTTTCATTGCTTCAGTAAAGTTTCACACTAATGGATACTAATGGATTGAAGCTGTGTTTTGCGTATTAATTAACCAAAATTATATTATTTCTGTTCCTCATTAGAGGGTTATTATTTGGGGTTGTGTTATCTGTGAACGGAAAGTAACCTTTTTGTGTACTATCCTAATGTCTGATATCGCTCCGTCAAATATATCCCCGTTTATCCCAATTATATCCGCTGTATAATTATAGATGTACGGATCTGTACCTTCTTTTGGAGTTTCTTCTCGATTCGTGCTCCCATCTACTGAGAGTACTTCATAGTAATGAAGGAATAACAGTGGCATAGCAGTTAGTTATAGCGGACGAGAGCCAATACAATATCATTCAGAAGTTAGCAGGCGTGTATTATCCCTGTGAAACTGCTCATTTTATTTGCAGGGAAAGTTGAGAAGGCGTGGAAGAAATAGAAGTAACACCTTGGTGGCGCATCTCACTGTCTCTTTTATTATCTATTTTTTGCGCGCCGCTCTCCTTGATGCGGCCAGCCACGCGTCACCTCTTAGGTCACCGATGCATATCCCTGCGAGATGTTCATCGTATCACCACACTGGGCGCATTACATTCCTCTATCGTGCGAAGTGCAGCGTGAGACTGGCAACCCGAGTGTTGCAATGATGTTCCTACTCGTGTTCTCCAGACAGCTGATGTTACTTCACTCGGCGCGATCTGCTGTACGTAGAGCTCAAATTATGTCTCAAGTGAAGGTAGAAATGCTGCATGAGGGACGTTAATGAAACTGATCGTGTTATCATGTTACTGATTCTTTAAGGACCCGTTTGGCACTTTTCCTAATATTATGCAAAGTTTCAGGTGAAAGGAAACCTACAAGATTAGCGGATGAAATATAGCGAGCAATGTCTACTACTCCTTGATTGAGCATCTGATGCCCTACATGTTCTTCACACTTACAAGTACCATGCATTTTCTGTCACAGATTTTCAATCGCTCATGCCACGTTAACCTCTGGCATTGAACGAATCAACGTCGTTTGAATATCATTAGCGACGCCTGGCTAATTTGAGTACTGAACAGCGATACTCTTTCTTTATATTCATGTTTATTTACAACAACCAACGAATATGATCAAGTGTTCTTAACGTATGGGCCGCCATACATAATTTTTAGTGATGCATGAACAGTCATATGCCGTTTGTGGGGATGTATGAGCAATCACATATCGTTTTTTGGGGATGTATGAGTAGTCATACATAATTTTATGGGTGCATGAGCAGTAATATATCATTTTTGGGGATGTTTTGGGGAGCAATGTTAAATGAATGTTTGAATGTTGCTAGCAAGTTTGAATTTCGCTCGCACTACTTTCAGTGTATGATTTTACGTCTACATTCACTTCTGACAACATTTATTAAAAGGAAAACTTCTTGCTTGTATCACATGAGACACCTATTTTTTTATTATATGTCCTCGAGTTATGGAGAAGCAGCATGTTCAAATTATTTGAAGAAAAATTGAAATTTTATATTCTTATTTGTATTTGCTTTTTTTGGTTCTTATAACTTGCTTGGCGAGTTCCAGCTCAGTCCGTAACATTGCGTTCGTCCTGTTCGACAAATAATGACTTGTGAATAACTTCTCTCAACAAAACTGTCGCCATTTTTTCGACCACAAGAGAGGTGATCCTTGCGTTCTGCCGAGACGGCGTTGTCATTCCTTTGACGGTAACCCTTCCCAGGACTAGCAGGCTTACTAATCTTTCATTGAATTGTCGCGCCACAAAGCTACAGGCTCCAGAACTCCGTAAACATTGTTTTGCGACTCCAAGTGGGCCTTATCTACAGCTCTAATTTACCCATCGCAAGGTCCTTGCGGGTCTGCGTAGTAAAGAGGAGTCGCCGGGTAAGGAGTCGTCCCTTGCCTGCACATGGGCCCCACAGTACGAGGCGCAAGTGCGGCTCAATTCTGACTTGAATCCTAATGAAGACTTGCCTCTGAATCCGGTGAAGCATCTGCGGAATTTATTTTTTTTCTTCCTTGAACAGAGCAAGGGTAAATTAAACAAGTGAGAACGAGCTACTGGTTTTGTAGTCGTTGTACGAGTGGTCTCTAAAGAAGACCATTTGTACGCGCTGTGTACATAAGCTAAGCATTTGCCTGCTGACCGCATGTACTGGATATGTTTCTTATTCTTGGGCCCGCGAGCGATTTGATGCTGTTTGTTGCAGGAATTTTCAGGGATAGTGCATCTAATGACCCGTCCGTAGTTCAGTTGAAATTCTGTTCTCGAACTCTAGGGCTGAGTTATGAACACCTCTGAAGGCAAGCCAAATCTTCAAGTGTTCTGTGGAATTCAACGAATTTATTTTCTGATTTATCCTCCATACAATCTACTTAACATTTACTCATGCATTGCTACTCGATCTGGTGAGCCAGATTTTAGAACTATTTCTTATTGCCAAATTGTAACTATCTTTCATTTTCAAGGCTGCTTGCGGATATTCCAAGCATATTCAAACGATTCAAACGTTTAGTGTGTTCTCGATGCCCAAGAGCATGTAGAATATGTTAAAACGACAAAATATTTCTCATAGTTACCAAGTAATGGATTTCAATAGTTTCCCACTCAATAAGAAAAGGAGCAATTTCTTTTCAAAACACTTTCGCTGTAACCTCAATGACTAAAAGTTACTGAGAACATAATCCTGTACGAACGTATAGCCTAACTTTAATTATAGCTTGCGTGGAGTTGGAATACTAATGTCTAGTGTACGTGTCGAGCATTTGTAGGTGAATTATGCCTGATTTCGTCGATTGTAGCATAATGGGCGTGGAATTATTTTAAATTTGTATTTTTCTGGCGATGAAGTGAATCCTATAAAAACCAACCTATTTTTTAAATGAGCGACGTTATTGCATGACCAATGGCTTATATGTATGCACTCGTGAATGTTTGCACCCACGTTTTGAGGGAAGCAGTTGCAATTTACGATAAACTGTGGATTTTCTAATACCATTCTGGAATGGCTGTGGTCCATACCTGGTCAAGCTGGAACGGATTACAGTTAGGTTCAATATACGATCCTGGATATGTGTTCAGTAAATAAACAGTTTTGCAAATTTGTACTCAATTTGGTGGGCTTAACGTACCAAGCAAAACTGATTCGAGAATGAAGTGTTCCTGAGTGACTTCGAGGGCTAAAATATTCATTCTTCAATACTAAGTCTACGTTTCGTATCGACTTTTGGTTTGGAGGCTTTTCAAATGAATATTGAGCTCAACCCGTGTTGCTCTCTTAGCGTTGGCTAGAAATTTGGTTGAGGTCACTTTCCCTTTAATACCTAAGTCATTTGCAATGGAATACCTCGCATGCGTTTTTGTTAAAGGGTAGTTCGCTAATGAACGTGTCGAACATTCCTCGTTCCATCGATGCCTGAATAATGTTACATCAAGGGTGAACACACTTGCGCTCTCATTTTCTTTTGGGGAAAGTTTCTTCGTTGCATCAAAACGGGCATGGCGACCAACGGTACTACTCGTATTTGGACACCCTTGTACTCTTCGTGTTGCAGGATAAATTGTCCTCTTATTAGTTTCTTGTAAATAAAAAAGTTTCATGACGTAAGGTAGCAGTGTGTGATACATTATGCGAGACAAGGAATAAATTTAAACGTTAGTTCGGAGATTGATCTTCCTTTTGAGAAGTAGAGTTTTATTACTATTATGTTATATAAGAATCCATTTATATTTTTCATTGATATCCAAATTGAAATGACAACTCGAGTTCTTCTGGTTTGTTTATTTTGCGCTTGGTGCCTCATTTTTCTTGCTTAATTCATATCCATGTTCCGTGTCCAGTCTAGAAATTGTTGTACTTATGTCCATTTTGAAATTGGGATTTTAAATGTAATTGCTTGAAGATAATTTTTGTGAAAATCGAAAGCCTATTAAGAAAGTAAAACGTTTTTCATCCGTTCGCTGGTCTTATTTTTTATTAATATACGTTCATTGAGTTCTTAGACCAAGATTATTCACGACGTCTTGTCTATAATCGCAACGTTACTGTTTCAAACTTTTCTTCCGAGCTTTTGCAGCTTGTATTAGTCGTGAACAACAACAGTCAATTGAATGTAATGGGATAATAGACCTTCTTGTATCGTGGGCCGATACCTCGAATGAATGCTTAGTGAAGCAGTCAGACAAGTAAAAGCGACGTTGAAAGATCATTTCAAATCACGGTGTGTGTCGTTGCTTATTGATTTTTACTCATACAAATAACTACAGAAAAAATTCTAGTTTAACGGTCTATTGAATTCCTTACACACATCTACGCTGAAATGTACGCAGATCACCTACGTGATTGTGTTTGTAACTTATCTTTCGCATTTTGAATGCATTGCTCTGAGTGTAAGAGATATTTTTACAGCTCCGTTCAACGGAACGTCGTCAGAAGGCGCATTCGGTGAGAAGTTGTAGCCTTTTAGCCTCCTGAGCCTCATCCGAAGGCGATAACTGGTCGTTCCTGCTGGAATTGCGTAACGCATGATCGATAAGAGGTGTTCTATTCGAGGTACTTCTCGATTCCTCGGTAGAAAAAATACGCTTTAAATCGACCTCTCGCAGAAAGACGGGCCGTAGAAGGGACTCGGCAAACGCGATGAGAGCGTTGTAAATATGCCTCAAGAGTGAGTAGACGAGGGCTGTAGAGTGGGTTTTGCCGTATTGCTGATCAGACGAAGTGTTCTGGAAATCCATGTCACGCTCCAACAGCTTCTAAAATGCACTTTAAGCGATTCGTGCCTCCTCTTAAATCGTTAGGAATGCGAGATAGAGACGTAAGATATTTTTAGTATTCAGTTCTTTTGACTCTGCCGGCGAGTGAGGTTTAGCTGATGAGCGAGATGGCCTGCGAAGTTCTTGCGCGAGATGGCCTGCAAAGTAGGGGAGCTCTGCACGAGCGTAAAAATTATGTGCCAGCATCGCGTTAAAAAAATCAACCGTTTTTCACCCCTGTTGGAACTAAAGACCACTTTGGTTCGCTAGTTTCCTGAAAAACTCTGAAATTCGATTGCCTTTTTGCTCGCCGCGGACGACTTGGCCCCGTAAACTTGCCACGGTTTTCAGGGTCTTCCGGCCGCGAGGAAAGTTTCGCACTGGTCCAGCATTCTGATATGAGCTATTGGAAATGCTTCTACTGTTCTCTAGGGAATTCTGTATAGGGTTCGCTCCTTTAATCGTGACCAATGAAGTTTCAGGTGTGTTCCGAGCAGCAACGGTTTTTCCACGAGGACTCGCATAAGTAGTTGGATTTTCTATCCCCTTCGTGAGATTGGGAGGCTTTATTTTCGACGCATTAATCCATTTTCTTGTGTTTTTCCTGACCACAAAACTAATTTTGCTAGACACTGAAGAAAGCCGACCTGCGCTCCTTATCTCAGCGACTGAAGACTGAGTTCTCTGCTTTGTTCACGGCACGCACTGCGCCAAAGTGCCTGCATGAAAGTGCTATAAGGCATAGACAAAATCGCAAAATCATTCAGTTCGTACGTTTCCAACATGTGTTCATTTTCAACGAAACCTTCGAACTTAATGCTTTTATGATTTTTCCTTGCTATCTAATTCCGAGTATGAAATTTAATTATAATAACACCGGCTTAACCGTACTTAAAAAATTTGCTCATGCAGTACCCTGTAATGTGCGCAATTGTTTCCACAATAGTTTCAAGAAGTGTTTTCCCCATGGAAGTGTAAGTCATTAGATGAATAGGAGTCAGACTTCCTCGGCAAGTGTTGAATCAGCGCTGAAGCTTTAACTCGTCAGCTTAAGATGCGAACTTCAATTGTGGGACAGTGAGCGTTTGGTCCGATCGAAGAGGTGAGCGAAAGTTAACTGCGATTGAGCAAGTTTGATCGCTGTACGAATTTCGAAGAAATTGAGTATACCACTCCAGTATCCTGAAAATTCACCCATGCTCCGTGAATGCAGTTTGCATCGTATCGCTTTAGTCTTTAACATCAGGCTGAAAACCGCCTGCAGATAGAGTACGGGCTCGAGTTTCGTACCGTTGCAGTTTTCATCCGTTAAGTAAATTGTCCTCCTGCCGTCAAAGTTGAAGCGAGGAAAAATGGCAGGGGCTCGTGACTGGACTGGGACGCCGAGACTTCCCGTGACAGAGAGGAGGTCGCACACGGAAGAACATCTTTCGTCTTTTTTTCCGAGGATGGTGGGCATTTCCTAGCCGTTCAAAACTGACCAGTCGTTCATTGTCGAAAGTGCGCCGTTTTGTTGAAAGATGAATTTGAAAGACATGGAGTCAGCCGTGCCGTTAAAGTGTGCTGCTTGCTTCTGCTTCAGATAGTGAGGAGGTTTGTTAGCTGATGTTTTACGTTGTTTAGGTTTTCTGATTGAGCTAATTACTTGTGACTCTTGTTGTCGAAGGAAATGGTGTAGCGTGAGAAAAATGATGAGCAAGAACAACACTGGCCTTATTGACTTCTGCTGGTAGTTGATGATGTACATTTTTTCTGTGTAGGCCTAAGGTCAAACCGAAGTATAACAACTGCTTTAAAAGTGAGTTTAATTTGTTCACATTCAAATAATTTTTACATTGAAAATAAAAAGAGAACGTGCTAAAGCTCATGATCTTCCCGAATCTAGGATTGTATGGGTGTTCTTTCGTGTATTTTTTCCGTTTGTTTCAGGTAGAAGAAACCCTGGACCCATAATACCTATACTTGATCAAACAAAACACTTGGCGCAAGTATTCCAAAAGCAAGTTCTCCTCAGTCGTATTTGCTTCCACTTTCTTCGCTCCCTGTTAGTAAGTACGCTTGAACGTATGGGGTTATAAGACAAATTATTTGGTAATTAAAATTACAATTTTGGTGGCCTTCCAACTTGAGACAGTTTATAGGCCCCATGTTACGTGAAATTCTCCATTGTTGCTCCACAAGAAACCCCTTGTTCTCTGTTACAAGTCGCAATTGCAGTGCTGATGCTACACGGCACCGTCGACTTCCCGCTTGTGCTTCATTGGAGGCAGAGTCACCAGCTTATGTGAGTCTGTTACCGCGATATGGAATTAATTGGGGCGCCACTGATGTGCCGCCTTTTTAGGCGCGCTTAATCTCTATTTCCCAAGTGTGGAACTCCGCTGCGAGGGATCAAACCTATTTGGCAGTGTTGCCTTCAGACAACAATCCATGAAGACCTCTATGCCTCAGTAAAGATTGAAAATTATGTTTCAATAATCATTTTAAATGACAATCTAACATTCATTAATAGTGACGATATCTACATGGATTTCTTTTTGAACAAGACTAAGATATGTGTTATCCCAGCACATATAAGGGTTGTGTTTATGCAAAAACATAATTTTACAACTTGATTCAGAAATTCGTATCATGAAAGCTTTAATTTTCTCTCATTTTATCACATGTGATCAACTTCGCTGTCATGAAGATCGTCGGATGTTGAGCGCTGTGCAGGTCTCACACCAACCTTAATTTCAAGGATCAACGTCTCGACAGTTTCTGTTGGACTCCGCGCAGCAGCCATTAAAGGAAAAACAGCGTGATAAACGAATCTAATTTAGATGCAGATGGCCACGAGCTATATACGTCGCTGTGTTTACTCAGGGAACTTCACTCGCTTCTTTTCAATAGTAATTCTACATAGGGCCGCTCAGCGCATGCCAATCTCGCAGCATCCTCTTAAAAGGCTTCCCTAAATCATGTCTCGATTACTCCTGCTAAAGTGGTACGAGGGAATGTCGACGGTCGCTGTCTGTATTGAAGTCAAGCGACGTGAGCCGTGTTATGGCGGCCCGAAACTGCCTGGGAAGCTTGGGTGTGTTGCGACTTGATTTTGACGTCAGTTTGTCGGCCTTAGTTTGATGGGAGCTGGGCGTGTCGCGGCAATAGTGTAAAAAAAGTTCTGCACTTGATGGACGGGAAGCGAGGTTGTATGAGTCGAGCCTGTTATGCTTTATAGTTCATATTGAGACAATCATAAACATAAAAATGAATGTTATCATCCACTGCTCTTTATAGGCTTTTATGTGCTCCATTATTGCCAGTTTATTAAAATTTTACGTTTTATATCAGTAGATATACTGTGCGAATGTGAACTGTATTATCCGTTTTCGTTTTAGTTTTGAAAAACATCATTGTCATTCCAGCAAACAACCGCGCTATAGTCGGTCCCCCGCATAGAGCGGCGCCAATTAAAGCGAACATCAAATGACGTGTTCAATGTGTGTCTAGTAAGAAGCAGATGGAACGTGTCCTATGAAGCAAGTAAGAAAATAAAACGGTTGTTCACTGGCACCCATCTGTCGCTTTATGCGGTGGACGACTGTATTGTCTTTTGGCATTAATAAACTTGGAAAAATCGTAAACAAAAATTCCATACTGTACTGTAGGTACACGTCACGTTAAGGTTCATTCATCACAAACATTAATTTGGCTGTGTTAATCTCACGTGTTACATTTATTTGCAGTAGTTCATTACACTGGCGAGAGTGTATCTGTACGAAAGCTTTCTAAACAGCAGGGTGTGTATCTGTTTGGAAGCTTTCTAAACAGCAGGGTGTGTCTCTGCTCGGAAGCTTTCTAAACAACAGAGTGTGTCTCTGTTCGGAAGCTTACTAAACAGCAGAGTGTGTCTCTGTTCGGAAGCTTACTAAACAGCAGGGTGTGTCTCTGCTTGGAAGTGTTCTAAACAGCTGTTGGGAAGCTTTACGTTTGACGTCTGAAGCTCCGCCGACGGATTCCCAAAGCCAAGCCCGGCGAGTGCTGTTGATGGTGGGCGAAAAACCGTGGCCAGAAACTGATGCTCTTGGTGATGTTTTTGGGTTAGTAAAGCAAAAAATACGGCGAAGAAGCGTGGGCGTGAAGCCGTTAGAAAGCCATTCATCTCAATGCCAACTAGAAATTTCAAAATATCCTGAAAAATATTTATTCTTCCTTAAACTTGTTGGAGCGTTCTATCTATACTGAGCGTTTGGAGCGTTTGCCTATACTGAGTTACTTGTTGGTCAACTTGTACATTTCTTAAGGCATTGGTGTTGGGACTGCTTCACTCGCACACTCGTTTCTAAACCGCTGGAACGCCAGACTTCGGTATTTATTTTGCTGTGCAATAATTATGTATTTTCACATCAATGTGCCTTTAAGCAGACCAGATTCATCAAAAATTGAATCCATTTGCACCTTTCTACGTCTGTCGCTCATCCGCGCAGCGGATGAGCGACTCGAAAGAGAGGGAAGAAAGACTCGAAACGGAACGAGCGCTACTCGAAATGGAATGAAGTGCGACTCAAAAGAGAGCGAAGAGAGACTCGAAATGAAACGAGCTCGACTCGAAATAGAATGAATTGCGACTGCAAGTAGAATGAAGTGCGACTCGAAATAGAATGAAGTGCGACTCGGAAGAACGCAAAGAGAGACTCGAAATGGAACGAGCGCGACTCGAAATGGGACGAGCGTGACTCGAAATAGAATGAAGAGCGACTCGAAAGAGAGCGAAGAGAAACTATAAATTGAACGAGCGCGACTCAAAATAGAATGAAGAGCGACTCGAAAGAGAGCGAAGAGAGACTAGAANAGACTAGAAATTGAACGAGCGCGACTCGAAATAGAACGAAGAGCGACTCGGAAGAGAGCGAAGAGAGACTAGAAATTGAACGAGCGCTACTCGAAATACAATGAAGAGCTACTCGGAAGAGAACAAAGCTCGACTCAAGAGAACAGAGCGCTGGAATTAGAGCAGAGTTTGAGAGCCGCTGTAGGTGCTTGATGTGCTCGTCACGACGTCATGGGGACCAGCGAGCGCAGGAAGACCCTCCTCGAGGCAGAGGTCTTCCGCACAAATTACCTGCCGTACGTGGAACTTAGTTAGGCTTTCGAAAAGGCCATGGGGAAGGCAATTAATTCTTTGCTTGAGTCCATGTTGCACTCATGTGCGCATGCTTCTATTGGTGGATGCCAGATTACATTCTGATTTGTATTTTATTTTATATGATAGTTTGTTTTGTTAATTGATTAGTTTTGCTTTATTAGCTTTTCACAAAGTGTGTTTTATTTCACCTAGAAACATTATTCAATAGCTTTTTTCCAGATTTGTAGCGATAAGGTTAGGTGCTGCTAGTATCTATTTTTATTCTAGTAATGTGTTAATCATGAAGTGTTTCCTTGACTCTCGAATTTTCCAAACCACAGCGAAGCAGCGGCATGCAGCATCGTAGGATAACTTTCACATATTTCGTGAATCGAGTCAATTTTCAAAGAGACAATCGTGGAATCCAAGTCGGTAATTGAGTGCGAAACTTTCTTCCTTGGCAGTCGAAACAAATGTGCAGACTTGGCAAAAAATGTGCAGACGATGTGGCTTCCGACCAAATTGTGGCGACCTGAGGACGCTGGCACTGCTGCTGCTGTGCTAGGACGAAGCCCTTGTCTGTTTGAACTCTTTGTTGCCAAAAAGGACCGCACAGTCCCGTGTTCATATGATGCTGCCAGCTTCTTGCAACCATTAAAACGCAGTCTTGTCGCTCATTTAAAACAGTGCAGCGAGCTCCGTAGTGTCTGTCGAGTATTCATATCAATTCGTATATTCCCTTGAAACGTGTCTAATTTTATCCCACAATATTCATCTTTTATTTCACCACATGTTGTCATCAAATCAAGTCGGATACCGTGTGCTTAGGGAAGAAAGTGAACCATTTAATTGAGCGTAATAAGCCCGCGAATAATTTTTCAATAAAAAGTTCATGCAGCCTTATTGCATACATGCATAAGGCCGCCCCCAGCTTTTTGTAGCTGGGTGTGTACCGTCTTAACGCATATGTTGTACAAAAGGCTGTGGCTTGTTCTTCGCAGAAAGTCAAATGCTACCTTAATAATTCGGTCACTATGGATTTACGATTGAGTTTGTTTAACTCTCTCCGTGTAGCTGATGATCCAAAGGCGTCTTCGTGCACCTAATAATTTTAAAGTCAACGAAATAAAACTAATTAAATTCCGCTTCAGTGTTTAAAAGTTATTTATGATCTACCGTAATCCTATTCAAAATTGCATTGCTCGCAATTATTAATGGTATTTTTATAGGCTAAATGCGGGGACTAAACACTCTTACTATATTGGAATACATGTATTAAGGCTGCTTGATATTTATGCTTTGACGCGGCCCAGAGGCGTTACCTGAAAGTACCCCAAATTGTGAGGTGGCTGTTCAGAGGTGAATTCGGTTGTCTTTTGAAGCTCGACAACTAAACCTTGAAAGTATCAATCGAATGCCTCTTTCAGTCTTCAAATTTACCAGCAAATATTAAAGCCTAGTTCCAACTTGAGGGCGCTAGTTCGGGATTTCGCTTCATACGTTTACCCTCACGTGTAATGCTGTTTGTGTTAATGTACTGGAATGTTGTAACGTCTTGCTGGACTCTATTGTCGTGTTCTAAATGATCTGAGCGGAAAAGTAGGAAATTTCTGCGTCCTAATTGCATTTACAGTTGTTGCTTCCCTCCTGATCGAAGTCCACTGGAGCGAGACTATGATGTATCATGGCAGATCTGCGGCCACAAACCTTTACTCTTCCTGCAGGCCCGAGTGTTGTCCTAACGCAGCACCTGCGGAGCTTAAGATCGGATCCCTTCATTCATCAATAATTCTGGACGCCTCAGACGCCCCTGTTGCTCGCTGATAGGATTATAGATTTTTCTTTCGTTCACGGTCTTGAAGTTCGGGAAGTACTCCTACCTACGGTGTGAGGTTGGTAGAGTGAGGTCAGCGCGTTCTCTCTGTTTAAATAGTGTATCTGGGTGGGCAATAAAAGAGCTGCTCTGCGGTTTTTTGTGAGTATGAAAGGCTGGGTGTTGCAGGGAATTTACCGTTTCATTAGAAATGTAAAAACCATTTTCCACGGCCAGTTAGTTGTAATTTAGTTCGCCCCCCATTGACGCAATTTCAATGATCTCTCTGCCATCATTTTGAGTTATGGGATACGAGAAGTCAGCTTCCCAACGAGAGAATTCAGTTTTTCTAAATCCTTCTTGTCAAATACTTGTCTCCATACTAACAGGTTTAAGTAAATATCAGCAGGACCCGTGAAAATTTCACGGAAATTGAGGTAAACAGACTTTAGATAAACCTGCCCATGAGAAGTGGTCCTCTCAAGTGTGGCACAGAGGTTAGAGGTTCAGGCCAGAGATAGTCTGGTCTTGGAAGCAATTTTCTTCTTGATGATGCGAGTAGTCTGAAATCTGTTAGGGAAACAGAAAATGTGCCGCGAAGACTGGCTTTTTGTAACAAAACATGCAACCCGTATACAGGATACTTCACTCGAGACCTGAAATTTCATTCGAAAAGTGGCGAAGCGTGACGGAACGTAGGTAGGTACAAGCGTTTTAATATACAGGTAAAAAATTTATGAAGCTTGTACTACTTGTATGATATTTACCATCTATTTATCACGGCAACCGTCAAATTTAGGGGCAATGAAACTTTTAGCAACATGTTGTTGCCCTCGACTGAGCCTGTGCTGTTTACTACAGGTTTTCAGTAAAATTTAACTCGAAAGCCCTCTCTAGCTGTTCCGTTTCTGAAATCACTAAGAGCCACGATGTACAATTTTTTGACTTCAGTTCGAGTCGATACAGGCCTACTTCGAATTCATGCATGCCTGGTGAAAGTAAGTAAATGTGAATAGCCGTATGTTGTAGTTTGCGCTCTAGCAAAGTCGACGACATACTCGTCGACTCTCCGAATATTTTAATAGTTTCTGATCATAGAGCAAAATTTTTCGGAGAATCTTTTGTAGAATTCTGCCAAAATGATGGTTGTCAGACTTTGGCTCCTATCTTGCGGGGGGGAGGGGGAATGGATCGTAAATTATTAAATCAAGATTGTGCAGTGTTTTTAAATACTTAACCTTCAATTAATCGATTTTTAATAAATTTTTATTTGAGGCCCTCCTAACTGAACACACCGATGCCTCATTTTGGACACATGCCACACTTCTGAGGGTATCGAATGTTAAAAAAAGTCTTATACTTTTCAATTTCTGATTGTGCAAGCGTCGCTACTTGAGCTACTTGCTACTTGCTCAATCGAGCTACTTGTTCAATTGTTAAATTTGGAATTGTACTGTGAATTGTGTTGAATTGTTACATTGTACGGCCAAAGAAATAATCCTAAAACTCAGCAGCTGGGTTTCGAATTCCCAAGCAATAAATTTCGATGTAGAGAACGACGACACGGTTGACATATTTTTGGCAATTTGAAAGAAGCTTTGCAACCCGTTCTAGAAAATTACGCTAATAATTTATTGCATTTCGTATGACATAGACGTACACAATTGTCGAGACTGTGCTTTCACATTGCTATATTTCACGCAAGACATTCGTGCATGTGGCTGCAGACATTCTGCAGCATTTCCCGTTTACAGCATCAGATATTTACTTGGTCTGCCCCTCAACTCTCTTCCTGACACCCATTTGAGCCGAGACGCTCCATCCACGATTCATGGAGGCTAAAACTCTGTTCGCAGGGACCCACAGCCCTAACTTTTGTAGATTGGACCACTTCGTTCTGGCGCGGCCTCCTTGGACGCCGCTTCGAGAACTGGAAGTCTGAGTGGCCGCCCAAGCCGAACAGTCGTGGCGGAACTGTGTATGTTTGTGCTGTACATTCCGGGGAAAAGGTGGGGCTGTTTGCCCTCGTATGAACTTGTTTTTTCCTTTCGGACGGTGATGTGGCGCAGTATATGAGCATTTTGAGTGTCATTTAGCAAGTCGATTAGCATTGTGTGGCATGCTGTGGCTCATTTAGCCAACTAAAAATCGAGTTACATCACGACTGTAAATTTTGTTTAGTATTTGTCTCATCGCTTACAGCTATTGAAAACGTTTGCTGCCATCAAAATTGTCATCGGCATTTATGCCAATTGTTTTATAAGTTCTCAGCGCTCAATAAAATCTCTTTTGCCGCATGATGCTATTGGTAAATGGTCTGCCTGCCACCGATGATTTTAAATAAGCGCTTGGACTGCGAATCACGTGTCCAGAAATTGATCCCCGATATCTCGTGGCCCGATCGCTGGCGCAGAGAGAACTTCAATGGATAAAATCATTCCCAAAAGCCCTCCCATCCCACAACACAGCGCTTCCGCGAGCCGGAAGCCTTCTTATCGACTTGACCCGTTGTTCAGAGAAACCGCTTCCCTTGTGCGAATAAAGAAAGAGCTACTGCTTGCTGCGTCGAGCTTCTGATTGTTTGTGGCAGGTCATGTTGAAGGGGACTTTTCGAGTTCAGATATTAAATACAAAGAATATCGAAGTGCAGTCCGACTTATTTCAATTTGTTTCGTGTGCTGCAAGTTCAGAGCAACAACGGGTGACTTTGAGGAAGTTTTTATTAGGGTTATGCTTCCTTGTGTGTCCGTAGACCTCGAGAAACGAGTAGTGGTCAGTTTCTTCAGCAACCAGCAGTCATAGCGTCTCCTTCCAGGGAGTGTTCTAGCATTGAGTGATCTCAAATCTGTTTAACCTTTTGATTATTACAATGACACCTCAGTTCTGGCTCAAAATCTTCATTATGCTGCAATACAGTCAACATATTTTTCAGTTAATGGACTATTGGGATTCTCGTGGAACATCGGCCAAGCGATAAATTTACACTTTATAATAGTTCAAAGCCAACAACGCAGTTGACGAGACTTGCTTAAGTTTGAACCACTCGTGGGATCGGTACTAAAAGGCGTGAAGTTTCTAGGACCAGAAGGAGTTAAGTATGCAAGAGCAGCTTCTATGATACTCCACAAAACGCGTTCAAGCCCTCTGCCGCGAGTGCCATATCGCAGTTTCGGGACTAATTGAGTTAACCGACAACCTAATGAAGAGGTTTCAGCGGCCATCGATATTGCCAATCTAGATGGTTCATCGCGTTGACGAGGCTTCCCTCCTTTGATGAAGCGACTATAGCACGTACGGACTCTACCCTAGTCTTACTGCTTCACCGGTAAATTTATGAAGCAGTTGATTAATATACTTGGGTGGCAAAAATTAATGGATTATTATACATGCTTCGGCAAAAATGTTAGACTGGGAATCCAAGATTTCTTCACTGGCTCGTCATCCTGATCAGTCAGTATTCGTAGACTTCTTCTTATTCACTCAGTTGAAAGTAGCCTGTAACCGACGTTTTCCAGCACGTTCCAACATTTGAGCAATTTTTCTTCAGAAAAGAAGTTCGTGAACTGAATGCTGAAGTTCGTATGCCAAATTCCCAGGAACCATATCCCGGTGCGTAAAGGACTGCCTTACCTGTCGAGTATTCATGTATGAATTCGTTTATCCCTCGAAATACGCCGTCATTTCATCTTACAGAAACTACCAGTTATTTCGTCACAACGTTTTATCATCAAGTCGAGTAATAACCGCGTGCAAAAGCAAGGAAGGTTTTAAATTTATGCCAAGTCATATTTAATTTTTCCTGTAGTAAGAAGATAATTCCGTAAAACTTGAAGCTTCGCCATTCTGAAGCACGCCGAAGTTCAGGATTCCTTAATTTACTAAATCTATATATTAGGAAACAAAATTTTAGTCTATGGATTAACGTATTTATACTCTGTTCCCCTAATTAACTAAGATCTCAAATCGTACGAGTGATCTGCCTGACTTGTAACACACTATTTGGTGCGTTATGGCGCTCTACAAAATGTTTCTTTTTGACTGAAATTCCTTTTCTATCAAATGACATGGTGATTCCGCCTTACAGCTCGGTGGTTTGAGATGTGGGGCCTATTTTCTAGGATCGAGCTGCTTAGTGAATGTCGTATGACTTCAAGCAAACCAGAGTAAACGCGAAGTACAAAAATTGAGGACAAATCAAAAAGAATCGTATGACTTCAAAAGGACTTCTATTACAATCCAAAGAAACGATTCGACAGTACCCGTTTCTAAATGAGGATTCATTCCAGTGTCTGTATCAAGAGGGACTTCCACTTTTATGTACGTTCGTGCTTAATTTTTCGAAGATATGGATTACGTCGATAAACTTTTCAATCAAACGAAAAATACGTAGCCATTAATTATTAATTATGTAGCATATAATTTTGTGTGAAAACCGTTGTATTGCAGTGAATACTGGCTTTATGAAGCTACAAACGCTTCAGAAAGTCAGGTTTCTGACAGAAGACTCGTCTCAACATGGCGAGGGACAGCGTGGTTGCCTCCTTATCTGGAGGTCGCGGGTTCCATTCCTCTGGCGGAGTGTTTTTCTCTGGAAAGAAGATTAAACCAGTCATTCTTAATATGCAGCACACCAGTGTAGACCGGGACTGAGTGCCCGAACTACTCTCAAAGAATATAAGTGAAGCCCTTTGTATTTTTCCAAATTTCGTGAAACATATTCAAAGTGCCTGCAAGATTCTATCTCCCGGGTATCTGTCATGGGGGAAAGTCAAATCGGAGGTTTGAATTTCATATTAATTAGTACTGTTGAAGAGTCTAACCACTGTTCGAACTTGGTCGACTCTTGAATATTTTGGCATTGTTTTGAATTGCATTTTAATTAGTCCTGTTCGAACTTCCAGCACACCAATGTAGATTCTTGAATATTTTGAATATTTTTTGATTCGTGAATTTTTTGACATTGTTAAGGAATTCCAATTTTGCGCGAAGCGTTATGATGTTAATTGCTTGAAATATTTCTAATACCTCATGAAGATATTTTTCAATTAAAGATATTTCTATGCAGCATTTTGATAGAGCTGAACTGTTCTGCTTAATCTCTTTTGAAGTGATCTTCACATTTCGCATAAAGAAAGCACGACTATTCAGGTCTTGGCTCAAACGCTTCGCTTTCAATTTTGCCAATCGTTGAAATAAAGCTAAGTTTGTACGGCAAGAGATTGTTTTTCTCCTCAATTTTGCTTCCAGAGGAGTTTTGATTTTGCTTCTTTGCGTCGGCCATAGAAAGCAACATCTTCAAAGGGGAAGAGCCCCGATCGGGCTACAGTTAAATATTTGCTAAACGGAACTGTTTTTCGGTGCGATGTCTTAGCTGGGCTAGACGATTTCACGTAAATAAATATCAATGAGAATATTTTGTGCAGCCCCAAACAACTCCATCCTGTCCTTAGTTGGGTCGTATTTCACTGCTGAGGAAGCGCCGGTCCAAGCGTTTGCGGTACTTGACGCTGTAACGAGTCCTTGTAGTCTTAACACCGCCTACCGTTAGTGCTCTACCGTCTGCATAGCGCCAGCATAACATGACCGAGGGCGCTTCCATCCAGTGCTCACAGCATCGACAGCATCACTCACCACAGCATTCACAACAACACTCACAACAG